>NGKH01000009.1:143619-166990 GCA_002162575.1 Sclerotinia glacialis | reverse complement strand
CGGCGCTCCCTCCCCCCACGCCCCCTCCACAACGCACTCCACACCCAGTAAACCCCGACTCCCCAAATCTACCTCTTCGCAACCCGCACCTCCCCGCGCAACCCTCACAATAACAACCTTTCACCCGTACTCAGGCGTCAACCTTAAATATACAACTAATAAAGCGGCCGAGGTAAGTCGGTTGATACAGATTATGGGACGACTTGGAAAATTGATGGCGGGGCTACCGGAGGAGAAGGAGGGGCTGGGGGAGATTAGTATGGGCGAGGCGCCGGTGGCGGTTGAGGAGGAGAAGGGGGAGGAAAAGGAGAAGGAGGCTGGGAAGGGACAAGCGCAGACGCAGACGGCGCAGACGGCGGGAAAGGGAAAGAAGAAGAAGGGAAAGAAATGAATGGATTCGGTGTGGAATTTGAATGGGGAAGATGATTCTGCTGTGGTAGGGGTTTTATTTCTACGGACGCGTACTTCACGTCTTGCGCAGATCTGAAGTTTTTATGTATCGCATCACATCAGTTTTTACATCGCAAATCCTCGCTCTTTGATCGAAAGAGAGCGTTTGAGGAAAATGTATATGTATTGAGCTGTTCCAGCATGGCTTGCTATATATACTACCTTGGTATACTATAGAAATTTGCAATGGTGAGTGAGGCTGGCGAAGGAGTTTTTGGGCGTAGAGATAGATATGTGGCTGGCTGATATGATCATATGTAATAAAGTATACATATCGTCCAAGATCTCCAAAATGTATTGCGAAAAGTCCCACAAAATCAGCCACAACATGTATTCACAAGGAGATATATCAGATGCTTATTTATATTGGAGATTCTATTCGTTACGCTAACTCTATCATCGTTGTCCTATCCTATCCTATCCATCCATTCAATCCTACCATGGTTTCCCTTTCAGTCATTCATGTCCAAATGACATCGTGTACATCATATTCATTCCGCCCAGCCAATTTTTCCAACACCTCAACTCCTTCATGTTAAAATATTATTGTACAAATCATGTACCCGCAAACATCTATGTGTGTAAGCCCCACGAAAGAAGTGAAGAGTTGTACAGAGTAAACGCCAGAACCATCTTCAAATGAAAACAAAAAGAAAAACGAAAAAAGACACCATCTAGAAGTCTTCGTCAAAGTTGAAGTCACCTCCATTCTCTGCCTTGGCTTCGGTTTGAGCGTCTGTATCCTCGTGTTTCTTTTGGGTACCGGCCATGACACCGGCCTTTTGGTAATCTCCAACTCTCTTCTCGAAGAAGTTGGTCTTGCCAGCCAAGGAGATGTTCTCCATGAAGTCGAATGGGTTGGCAGACTTGTAGACTTTGTCGTTACCCAAAGCAACCAGCAGACGATCAGCGACGAACTCAATGTATTGCTTCATGAGAGTAGAGTTCATGCCTAAAAGAGAGCAAGGAAGAGCCTCGGTCAAGAATTCTTGTTCGATTTCAACGGCTTCGGTAATGACATCTTGGACGGCTTGTTTGGATGGGCGGTGCTTGAGATGAGAGAATAGGAGGCATGCGAAATCGGTGTGGAGACCTTCATCACGGGAGATGAGTTCGTTGGAGAAGGTGAGTCCAGCCATGAGACCACGCTTTTTGAGCCAGAAGATTGATGCAAAAGATCCAGAGAAGAAGATACCTTCAACAGCGGCGAATGCAACGAGACGTTGAGCAAAGGTAGAGCTCTTATCTTCAATCCATTTGACAGCCCAATCGGCCTTTTTCTTAATGCAAGGAACTTTCAAAATTGTTAGATGATTTGTTGTATGTTGGTGTAGGGTTATGGCTTACTGGTGTCAATAGCGTTGAAAAGGTATGTCTTTTGTGCTTGCTCCTTGATGTATGTGTCGATGAGAAGAGAGTATGTTTCGGAGTGGATGTTCTCCATCATGACTTGGAAACCGTAGAAGAATCGTGCCTCTGCAATTTGAACTTCATTACTGAATCTCGAGACTAAGTTCTCGTTGACAATTCCATCGGATGCTGCGAAGAATGCGAGAACGTGAGAGATGAAGTAACGCTCGTCGTCATTGAGCCTGTTATTCCAATCGTGAAGATCCTTTGACAAGTCAATCTCTTCTGCGGTCCAGAAGGAGGCCTCTGCCTTTTTGTACATCTGCCAGATCTATTCACAAACATGTTAGCACTTTACGCGTCAATGCGTGGAATACGCGACTTACCTCATGGTACTTAATGGGGAAGAGAACGAAACGGGTTGGATTCTCTTGGAGAAGAGGCTCATCCGCTTCTTCTGGCTTGATTCCAGCTGCAACTGTAACAATATTTTCTTCCTTGACGACGGGCTTCTTGACTTCTTCGACAATTGGCGCGTCAACATCGAATCCATTATTTTCTTTTCCGGCAAAGTTCAGCTTCTTAACAGGCGATCCCATTTTCATGTTTTGAATGCCAGAAGCAGCCTATGGGAGATTCAAGTCAGTATAATGATGTCGACGCGAAAATAAATTGAACGAGGGGCAGTATAAGGAGGGGTGGCGCGTTCCAACGTACAGTCTTTGATGGGGTAAGTTGGGAAGTCATTGTGATTGAATATGATGAATGTAGAGAAGGTTGATTGATTAATGGTATTCGATATATGCAAGAAAGAAAAAAGTCGGGAAGCTGTTCGTGTTTGTATGTTGTGTTGAGTGAAATGGAAGCATGTATGAAAAAGAGAAACCGCGTCTTTAAGAGCTTTTGGCGCCCGTCACGTGCAGAAATCTGTTAACACGCTAATTTTCGCGTTCGCGTTGAAAAAAGGCTGGGAAATTTCTGATGGACACACATTGACCATCGAACCACTTATTCCAAGTTATTGAACCAGTCAGCTCATGGAATCAAAATTCTAATTGATGCCAAGTAAAGTTATCAGATCTTAATCCTAGAAGATCAATAGGAAACCACATTAACGCGTGAAGTATTGCCAAAAGTCTTGATAATAGGTGGAACACGGTGTGGAGATCGAAACATTTATTATATTGAAGGGATTTTTCTTTTTCATTATTTTGCATCTATGGTATCTTATATCTTAAAGCCCCGGCCTCGTATACCCAATGCATATTCCTTGTTACTTATAAAAAACAAAGCGTCATCAATTACTGAACCAAACAAAGAAAATCATGCCGGCATTAAACATCAAATATTCCTAAAACCTTTCTTCGGTATTAAAATATGGAAAATCCTCAGAACTTTCTTGGAGTCTTGGACTTCGAAATGGCAACCATAAACTCCTTTTAACGTCTACCACTCTTCTGAACCTTCTTAGGATGAGCCGGAAGTGGGGGCTCTTGTGCGTGTGATCTATCGCCGCGACCTTGTTCGACGTCAGCTTGCCTTGTTCGCTGTGATCTATCGCTACGACGGCCTTGTTCAGGATCAGGTTGTCTCGTTCGCTCTGCTCCACCTCCATAACCGAACCAGCTATTACGATTACGTCCACCTGGTTCCCGAGGACTAACAGGCTCTTCATTTGCTCTGGACGTGTATCGTGGAGGTTCTTCATCAGAGAGTTGCTCATCATAAAGATCGAATTCATGGGGGTCGGTAACATCAACGGCAGGTAAACCTTCACCCTTTGCATTTAGTATCTTCGCGCCCTTATCGCGCAAATGTCTTTCGAGCTCGAGGGCGTTTCTGGTATTAGCGCGGAATACTGCATCGACAAGGTCTCCTGCGAATGGTATGAGACCAACAGCAAAATCCAGCATGATATTGAACATCATCTTGGATTTGACGCTGTTTGGGAGTCCGCCATCAACTTTACTGCATGTTCGAAGAACCATCATCGCCATGAATAAATCGATAAAGTCACCAATGCTATATTATGTTAGTGAGGCTATGTGATGAGAGCGGAGAAGAGAACTTACGCAGGAACGAGACCGATTACACTACTCCATCCGAATCTAATTCCACAAAAATTGAAGAGACTCATATCTAATCTATAAGCTCTGCGCTTGACTTTGGTGAGAATCTTTGCATCTTTTTCTGATATGCCAGCAGGTATAGCCTTTCTTCTCCTCTGGGTTTTCTTTTTCGAGGGGACACCGTCTAAGCGGGAAGCAGGCACAGTTTCGAAGTACAGATCCTGGAAAAAATGTCAGTAAACAGGCTCTTGACGAGATAGTTATTTAGATTGATATCATACCTCTGATCCGAACTTATTTGCAACAGATTCCCCCAATAACTTCTTACTTATATACTTTGCTGCGAGCGAAGTCATGATTGTGAGGGCTTCTCTGGGTAGGTGTAATTTATGTTTGGAAACAATGGGTGCTTGAAAATGATATTCTCCTCTTTAAGAAGTTATTGAAAACAGAGGGCCGTTACACCAACTTATTTCTGATAGTAAGGGATTTTTGTAGAATTTTGTTTGTTCTTCGTTTCGTTGGTGGTGCTTGATTGATGGGTGGTTTCAGAAAGCGCTTGATATCACTATTTTTGGATTGTCCCAGCTTGACACATGAATATGAAAGTCTTTGGATTTCAATGAACGATGAATGGAATTGAAGATAGAAAACTTATTTATGAGAAATACCAACCTTTAACCAATTACCCATAAAATCTTCCTTAGAAGCTTGAAACAAAGCTTGATTTTCACTTATCTTTCATGTTGGGCAAGATTTTTTGTCCAAGATTCGACTGCGCCCCTGTATTGCTGTATCAAAAAAACGTCATCCGACACCTGGAACCTGCAGATCCAAGGGAAATCTAGAGAAAACCTTATTTGCCTATCGGAAAGTCATGTGATATTGTGGCTGAGGATATGTGGCGTTTGGTACGAGCGTGGCTTTCCGCTTCCACCTCCGTACTCCAAAGGAAGCTAGCTATTGACACTGCCTCGTTTATCAATATCCATCCACTCGTAACCACCTACACTTACACCTCCACAGGTCGCACGCAACCTTCAAGGCAATCAATCATCCACATCAACTTGCGATCACTGTATCTACCCGTATAACATACGCAAGCTTCCCTACTAGATAGGCCACTCCTTTATTTTGCCACAAGGTCTTCATACCATTTTGGTTTTAGGTTATTTTGGCCTAAGCGTTCCTGCGTGTTCCCCGCCCCGAAAAGAAACTCGAGTCGTGGATATGCTTGTGACGCGAAGACAACATGTCAGAGAGAAAAATGCAGCTAGAAGACTGTAAGTATCTGATGATGTGGTTATCGAGTAGACCTTTTCACCGTGCTGCATCGTTTTTCGCTCGAGAACTCTATGGCACTGTTGAAGTCCAGCCTCAACATAATCAACATTCATATTCAAGTAGTTTAGCTAACCATATGCCAAATATTCAGGGCTGGACGACCTTTGTGTCCGATTCATAATAAATATTCCTGCGGCTGATTTATCACACGTTCCTCGAATATGTTTTCAAGTCGAAGAAGCGCAATGGTACTACGAAGATTTTATTCGGCCCCTCGACCCAAGCCTACCATCCATGACCCTTCGTAACTTTTGCCTAAAGATATTTCTACATTGCCCTTTACTTTCAAACTTTTCGGAAAGCATACATATGCGAGCCTTTGAGGAGTTTCTTTTATACAAGACCCGAGTTCCGGTAAGAGGTGTGATATTGTTGAATGCGGACATGGATTCGGTTGTTCTTGTCAAAGGTTGGAAGAAGGGTGCAAATTGGAGTTTTCCCCGAGGGAAGATAAACAAGGATGAAGACGATCTTACATGCGCTATCCGAGAGGCATACGAGGAGACTGGTTATGATCTTGAAGACTCAGGGCTTGTGGCTAAAGATCGAAGTCTGGTCAAAGGCATTGATGTTACAGGGCATGGCCAGCAGATCAGATTATACGTCTTCAGAAACGTTCCTGTGGATACACGCTTCGAAGCACAAACTCGGAAAGAGATTAGTAGGATAGAATGGTGGCGGTTATCTGATCTTCCAGCTTATAGGAAGAAAGGCCAGCAACAGCATCAACCCGAGGCTGCTGCCAATGCCAACAAATTTTATATGGTAGCTCCATTCCTACCTCCACTTAAGAAGTGGATTCTGGATCAGAAGAGAAAGGATGCAAAGATGGCAACAGATAACCAGCATTTGGAAGCTACAGGTAATATCAGCCACGATGAAGGTATCACTGAGGATGATCAAGCAATTGAGCTAAGCATAAATTATAATGCATCCGCCTCACAAGATGCAGAACGAACTAGGCGAAATGCTGCCGATCTTGCTCTTTCTGCTATAATGCAAGTGCAGCCGCCGAATCAGGGATTACAGCCCAGCGCCATTAATCCGGCTCAACCACAAACTTCGCATAGCTCGGGGCAGCAACTGCTTGCTCTTTTACATAGTAAACCACCAGTGGACCAACCACCTCCCCAAACACCTCTAGATCATACCATCACACAACCACCCTTTCCCAAAACGCCCCATCAAGTACCTCACTCTTCACATATCTCGAATCAACCTCCACCTACTTTTCCACTACAACAGCACCAAATTCAACGCCCAATGCAGCCTTATTCTTACCAGCAGCCCGATTTCCAAGTCCGTCACGATCAAAGGTCTATACCCAATATGCAATATCGCCATCAAGTACCGCCACAGATGCAACAACAAATGCCACGACATATACCGCAACACATACCGCAACAAATATCACAACAGATTCCACAACAGCGAGAACGTCATTCATATCAACCTCCTCTAATTCACCCCCAACCACTACCTCCCAATGCTCAGAAAGTATTGTTTACGGGAGGTCCAGCACATTCCACAATGGTTCCACAGCATGTTCAGCAACAGCCTTCGCATCCCAATTTTACGACCTCCGGCTCAATGCATCTCCCTCAATTTTCTAATGTACATACAACCATGGTTCCACCCCAACCAAAGGAAGCGCCTGCTGCACTCACTAGCCATTCGTTGTCACTTCTAAACACTTTCAAGACTCGCGATCAAGCAAACGGAAATGTCACTTCCAGCCGCATGTCTTCCCAAGCACCGGCTCAGTCTCATGTAAGCCCTGCGACACGTGAAGCTCAGGAGCTTCCGGGAGAAAGTTCTCGGCCTATACCTGCTACTGCTCCTACTGAATCAAAATACATACCCGCTTTCAACGCAGGTATTCCAAGTACCAGCAGTAACAATCAAACAGCTCGTTTTCCCATCAGTGAGCATCAACGATCAATGTTACTGGGTATGTTCAAAAGTCCTACAGCTCAGCCTGCAACTTTAGCTGCAGCACCAGTTGCTGTGGCCCTGCCAACATCTGGATCATCTTCTGTGGTGGAGTTAAGGGCAGTAGAACTTGCTTCTCCACCTCTAATCCCACAACAAAAGGCCACCAATGGAAATGCCGACGTCGAAAAAGCCAGCCACGGGATTCCAGAAATGAATCCAGAATCAAACCTTCCATTCCGAGCTACATCAATTCTCACTCGCCCAGCAAATGGGCAGAAAGATACCAAGCCACATGGTAGTCTGTCGAAGCCAATCACCGGATCAGAGATGCACAATAGTAGCAAGACTGCCTTCAAGACTTCTGCAGAGAAACCATTCCAGCCCCAGATTCTCAAAAGACCACAAGCGAATACAATCAAGGCTTCTCCGCTTCTTGCGCCTTCAACTATCGCTGCTTATTCACCAAACCTTGCCCCGGTTAATGTCGCTGGTTCCTCGACGTCTCCGCTATCCTTTACATCTCAAGCTCCTCAGTCAACCGAACAAAAGCATGCTCTTTTGTCACTGTTTGGAAAGTCACCCATGGCCGCTTCCAGTTCAATGGCTAGAACACCATCGCATGATGGACCTTCTAATACTTTGATAGATGCAACGAGCAGTGTTGCATCCAGATCTAGATTTGGAAGTTTGGCATCAGGAAATGGTGAGGCTATGTCACGCCGTGGAAGCCAAACGCCAATATCTTCAGCCGACAAAGGTTTCTTGTTGAACTACTTGGACGCTGTTGCTAGTAGGGGTTATTGAAGGTGGATATTGAAAGACGGGTCATTTTTCTTTTGTTTTGCACGGTTTTCACAGTTCAATGGGAGTCTGGATTTGGTAACATTCGGAGCATTCGTTCGGTGATATCCCAATACTCAGATCTGCCAAAGCTATGTAGTTGCTTGCCTTATTAGTACGAAAATGAAAAAATCCCCAAATGTTTGGAGTTATAGACGTGAATTAATTGGACGAGTTCAACTCATCTAGTTTCGGTATAACGACATTAAATGGAGAGTGTACCATTATCGAAACAGATCTGCACAAAGTTGCCCCTCTCCTTACCATAACCTAAGTTCGTTTACAACCAATCATCAGCGAATAGATAACTCATCATTACGTCATCTGCATCCACGATAAGTGAAGCTTAATGGGATTTCCAATCCAAAGAAAAATGTTGCCAAACGCCCAGCCATACCTCAACAAGTGACTCAAGCGACCTTACGAACAGCAAAAATGAAATCTATATCGAATTTCCTTTCTAAAAGACCCGTATCAGTTCCTGTGAATGCATATATATGTAACACCTGCTCAGGACGTCGAGCAATCGAGCCACCGCCAAGGAATCGCAAATACTCCTCAACTTCATCTCCAACTTCAATAGATACCCCCTTCAAACTTCCGAAAAAAGGTATCGCACGTCTCTCAAATCGTAGACTCATATCCCTCAGAGGTCCGGACTCGACGAAATATCTACAGGGCGTTATCACGAATGATATCTACAAAGAGGGGAAGAAGAATGGATTTTATTCTGCGTTTTTAAATGCGCAGGGAAGGGTTTTAAATGATGTTTGGATTTATAGGGATGTGTATGCGGATTTGGAGGGAGGTAAAACTATTGAGGGTGATAATTGGTTAATAGAAGTTGATGCGAAACAAGTGAAAGTTTTGGCAACACATATCAAGAGGTATAGGATGCGGGCGAAATTCGACATACAGATTGTGGATGAGGAAGATAAAAAGATTTATAGCTTGTGGGGAGCGAGAGTTGGGGTTAGGGTTATTGATGCGCTGGAACGGGATCGCGATAATGCGAAGCAGGGGATTGTTGCGCCGGATACGAGGGCCCCGGGGATGGGTAATAGGGTTATTGTGAATAAGGGTTGGCATATGGATATGGATATTCAGGATGCGGAGGTGCAGATGCAGGCGGAGGATGTGTATAGAGTGAGGAGATATTTGATTGGGGTGCCCGAGGGCCAGGATGAGATTCTGAGGGAGAGTGCCCTGCCGCAGGAAAGTAATATTGATGTTATGGGTGGAATTGATTATACGAAGGGGTGTTACGTGGGGCAGGAATTGACGATTAGGACGCATCATATGGGAGTTGTCAGGAAAAGGATTGTGCCGATGATGTTGGTTCCGGATGGGGAGGAGATGCCTAGGTTAGGAGAGTTGAAGTATAAGGGTGGTGATCTGGCGAGTTGGTTGAATGGCGGAGAAAGTATCAAGAAGGTTGGTGGAAAGAGACCGGTGGGGAAATGGTTAAGTGGTGTGGGAAATTTGGGGTTGGGATTGGCGAGGTTGGATGAGATGGGTAAGTGGATGGTGGAGGAGGAGGGCCATGGTCAGGAAGAGTTTGTGGTAGAGGGTAAGGGTGAGGAGGGAGAAGTAAGGAATATCAGGGTTAAAGCTTTTCCTCCTTCTTGGATCGAGACATAGTAGAATTCACCAATGGTTATCGGTTCTCGGTTTTGGGGATAGATAAATGCTTTGTGCATTGTATACAAGTGTGAAATGGAATTTATTATAGCTATTGCTTATAGTTTGAATATCTGATTATTCCCATACGTATATGGAGCATTCCCCGAACAACCAGCGCCATGCTAAATTAAGAAAAAAGTAAAGGAGTACCAACCATAACTCTTCCCCCTTATGTCTGAACGCCATTGGATGTCTGAACTGGATAAAATCTCTTAACTAGATTAGATAATTTGAAAGCAGTATTAGGGCGTAGCAAAAGGTACAGCATGCACCCCGTTGAATGATGAATTCGAGTCGGCTTTGAAAGTGGTATCTGGCGTTGAACATTCAAACGGTTTGCCTGCTTTCCTGGCTTTTTTATCCGCTTTCCGTTTTGCCTTTGCAGCTGTGGCTTCAGCAATCAGACGTTCAAGGCGCGCTACCTTTTCGTCTTCTGAACTTGACGTGGCAGACGTTGAAGGTTGTGGGCGAGGTTGTGATTGTGATTGCACTTGAGGTGGCGGCCGCGGCGCTGACATAGGTGAGCTAGGTGAGCTAACATTCTCCGACATCATACTCTCCCTCTTGACTCTCCTCTTCCTACCCTCCTCCGCCAGCTTTTTGATATTTTCATCCATCTCTTCGTCCTCTCGACTCCTCTTCCCCAAACTTCCCCCCCGTTCTCTCGCCTCCAAATCTTCCTTCATAGCTCTTCTCTTCCCTTCAAATAATGCCGCTGCCCTTTGCCTTTGCATCCGCGCATTACGAAAATTATCATATTTTTGCTTGGATTCGGGGTCTGCGAGTACATCGTTTGCGGCTTGGAATTGCTCGTATTTGTCGGCGTCGAAGGCTGCGCCAAGTTTGTCCGGATGGTATTGAAGGGCTGTTTTACGGTAGGCGCGTCGCAGCTCGTCGGCTGTGAAGGATTCGGGCGTAAGGCCCAGAAGAGCATAGAAGTCGATTTCGGAGGTGATCCATTTTGTGAGGTCATCGGAAGGCATCTTGATGGTTGGTGTGGTGGGAAATTGTGGTTGTAGTTTGGTTACGGGAGATGGACAGAAATATTGTGAAAAGGCGATGGAAAGTTTTAATGGCCTGATAAACGAGGCGCCACTGACCCTGGTAATAAAGTCGACGTCAAACAAGAGTCATATTCTGATTTACATGTTATGTTAATATTAAAATGTATGTTAATACTGCCATGGAAATTGAAATATCTACAAGAATGGGACTCTGCACTCTTGACTAGGCCAGTCAATACTATCCTATGCTGTACTATCGCATGCTGTTTATTTCCAGGGCCCCGAAGCCCACGTAAT
This sequence comes from Sclerotinia glacialis, assembly GCA_002162575.1. NCBI lineage: Eukaryota > Fungi > Ascomycota > Leotiomycetes > Helotiales > Sclerotiniaceae > Sclerotinia > Sclerotinia glacialis. The sequence goes on along the minus strand of NGKH01000009.1, from coordinate 156,018 downwards.
ACTGTTCAAAAATCATCTCCAGTCTCGGAGCACTTTTCTGGCAGAAAAATTTCACCAGTATGGCTACATCGAATGGTAGGGCCATTGCAAATGGTATGGCTGCTTTGGACTTATTAGATCCCGAGCCCAACTCGGAGAGATCAGTGACAGAATTACTTCAAAGGTCTAAAGGTTTGATGACCGAGCTCGAACAATTCAAAGCTTGTTTGAAGGAGCGAAAGCAGGATAAGATGGTTGAACTGAGGCACTTTTCGACAAACCTCCAATCCGAGATAAAATCTTTAACAAGGCTCGCAAATCTAGATCCGGAGAACGAAAAGGTTGCCCATACAATCAGTTCCTCCAATTTTCCATTCTATTCAGCTGTTTGGAATGCAGCAAAAGGTTGCAAGGGCATCACGGCTTTGAGGAAACGTTTCTTTTGGTCGACTGGTCAAAGCTTGCTCAAATCCAAGCGAGGTGATCTCTCGGCGCAGAAGAATATTAAGAGTGTGGAGGTTGATATTGTGGCCGGAGAAGATCTTGAATGGGTCAAAGTAAACACAATTACTGCTAGGAGGATGATATTTGATTTGGCAAAGGCCGGATGGGCTGAAGATGACTCGACTGACGATGAGGACGACGATGCTGTAAGGTTAGATACAGAAGATGAGCCGGAAGGTCTCATGAAGCAAGCCAAGCTACTTATAGAAGCCTCTAAGTTGGCTAGAACTAAATACCGGCATCCATCAATACGCATGGTACTACCTAGGATCACGCGAGATTGTCCAAAGCAGGTGGCCAATATTTTAAAAGATATTCGGGCATTAGGAATCAAAGTGCAGATATATGAGGATATCCCTGCGAGCCTTGAAATATCAAAGGTTCTCCAACGTATGATAGCAGATCCTTTTGAGAATTTCTCCGAAACACTCAACGTTGATTGTACAATGATCTTCGCATTTATTAGTGAGTAAGTAAGAGATATTATATCCCGTAATGGGTGCTTCCACCTCCCCAAACAACAGTCAGCCATTTTCTTGTTTGCTAATTACCAAATCATCAGTCTGTCGCATGGCCGTGTTGAGCCAAAAGACTGGCATCATCGGTTTCTGATCAAACAGATGGAAATGGAAAGCCAAGATCAGCTCTTACCTAGTATTGTTTGGCCTGCGTGCGGGTCCAGGAAGCTCGTATGCACTCGTGAAGCAGTTGCAAGAGCACAAGAGATAATAGACACAATTGGAACAGACACCGAAAAGCAACGAATGGAACTGATATTTGGTTTCAATCATGAGTTAACAAGAGACCAGCTGGCGGAGAAATTTCAGAAGCTCTCAGAATACAGCATTCCTTCGGAATGGCAATTACCCATCGCGGTAATGGATGTAGATATATCCAATATTGTGTCCGAACTCCCTATGGTTGCCGACGATGTCTCAAATATCCTAACTGGTGTTAATCAGTCCGTGTTTCTGTACGGATGGGCATCTGGATTAACAACAATCAGCAGTAATCGTGTTGTTGCTAAGGAAATCGAGGCTACGATCGAAGCAAATAGAGGTTTGAGAGACGTCCAGGGGCCGGACATCTGGCTATCCCCAATGGCCCGATCTCTCGTAGGGAAAGAAAAACAGCGACGGGGAGTCAAAGAATGATTTATTGTGTATTATCGATTCGAGTATGTAGCTCGCACTCTGAAGTTAGACTCTAGATGTATTACTTCTGACTCGTTGAAGTTAGCGCAAAGGGTAGATAAGTTTACATTAGTGTATAACATTATATCTTTTACAGTTTTCGTTGCGATGCTACTACGTTATTATAATTGTGCTCTTGCTTTTGAAAACAAGATATCGGAATGATAATTAGCGTCATGTGTTCCCAAAGCTTGAAACACTAAATATCAAAGTCTGCGCAAACTGTTTATTATTCTCGCTGTTTTCTCTCATGCTAAATCAATGAAACTACTTGGTCTTCTCTTATTTGGTGTTCTACAAATTCATTCCACTTTGGGGTGAGCTAAAGTTGGGAAATCTGTAAGTTAAGTTTTCGATAGTTTCGCAAATACTCTCGGGTTAGTCTTAGTGGATATTGCCCATAAACAGAAAGACTTTGTTCCTCTCAAAGTTCGAGATATTTGTTATGAACTGTCTACAGATAATATGATTGTTTGGGCCGCATTTAATTCAAAAATATATTCAGGATGGGCCACAAAATTGTTCATGAGTAAGCATAGCTTGTTTTTAAGTCCGCGCGTTATGTCATAGATCTCGGAGACGACTCTGTTTCCGAATGGATTGATTGATTGTTATTGTTGAATGTGGAACAAGTGTATGATATTATTAGGTCGTAGAAAGCTATAGGTAAACTATATGAAGTAGGAGATTACACTAGTAAGCCGTACTAGGCTGTACTAGTGAATATGTATGTGACTTTCTAACAGTTATAGATAATTTAGATATCAGAAAATTCTCTCCAAATGTAAGAAAGTAGAATTAGAAGAACCAAAGGCCTTTTATGGTCGAATTGCAGCCTGTATTATTTGGGAACCTTATATTCTTTTACAATACATAAAAATGATTGCTGATAGATTGTTTCATTTAAAATATTATTTCACCAAAATGCCATATGGTTGAAATGCTTGGGCAAGAGGAGGGGAGGGGGGAGGTTGGCCTCTTCAAGCTGGCGAGTTTCGCAGCGCGAAGTTTGTGTTTCTCGACTATTTGACAGAGCCAGATGGTTTCTTTACAAATTACATCCCTATGTCTAGATCCGCAAATTTGAGTGACTCGGATTGGTTACCATGACATGTCGGGGTTTCAAGCTTTACCATCTTTTTTGCAATTTTTGCTCCTCCTTATTAGACAATTACTAAATCATCGATGTTTCATTTCACACCTCTGGGATTTCATGGAAACCCTCACTGGGCAACTCCATTTGGACCATGATATCTTTCTCGGCCTCCGCAGTGTTTATTATCTGGTAGGCTTCGGATGCATCCTGAATAACAGGCTCTATAGCTAGGAGGATTGTGCGGAAAACCAATCTGCAGCAACTGATAGGCTCGACTGGCCACATTGGGCAAATGCGGCCACTGACCAAGGTACCCGGTACCCATGTGCTGAACACCAGCCTCAGAATATTACCTCTATATAATTCTACTTCTCTACTTTGTCAATTGGAAATCATTTAGATATTATAAATACGAAGCATAGGGAAGCTATTCCAGAGAGCCCTGGCTGCTATACCCAAGATTTGACTTCAGCTAATCTAAACGATCTGTCAACTTAGCTTTATCCCGTTCATGATCGAAAGGGAAAACTGTTTTAGAAGTATTTCTCAGAATAGGATAGAGACGAAAATTTTCTTAATACAACGCTAGCTTTTAGGCTAAGGTCATGCATGCGTGCACTACAGAAGCGAATGTCCTTCGAAGAGTTCGAAGAGTTCGAAGTGACGAATGTTACATTAATAGTGTTTTTGACAAGTCAGTATTCGGTGGCTTTTGAATATTGAAATGATTTACATTATGTGGTGGTTTAGAAGGGTGATTTCGAATATCGAACTGGGTTTGAATAGCGGAATACTTTGAATAATTGCATGTATAGTGTGTTCTGAGAAATTGATTGGTTTAAAATTCTATGTGCCAGAAATGATACAATATACAGCCAGAGTTTTGGATAGTAATAAATTCCAAAGCTAACACATATTCGAGACACATAACTAAATAAGCTGGTCCTTATCCCAATCCATGAACAGAAGCCTTCTGCAAATTTCACCTCGATCCCTGTGGTAATAACCACAGCCTCCTGTCTGCCAAAGGTCTTGTCCCCTTCACCCTTCCCATATTTATACTGGCCCTTAGGGTAATGGCCAAACCCACTATCTACTCATAGTCATTGTTTTCTTTCCTCTTCTTTCATCCTTGCCATCCTGGTCCTGAGCTTGGACCTCTGGACGGGCACGAACACGCTTCTTTCTGGGTGGATCAATGTCTATATTGCTATCTTCCTGGACAATTTTCTTCTTTACTTCAACGTTCCTGATGACCCCAAGTAGGTAGAGGTCCCTGGTACCAGCCGCATATTCTGCTTCGTTCTGAGTATGAAATATTTCCCTGGGAACAACAAATTTCGGCGTATTAACTCTACTAGCCACGATCATATAGACATCGAGGACTCTCTGTGCCACCATGGCCGCAGACCAAACGTCGTCATGATTTGCTTGTAGATATTGCTTGGCAATTTCGGAGACCTTCTGGAACAATGACCAAATTGTGTACTTTCTAGATTGGTGACCGTGTGGAATGAAGCTAAAAACTTGCTGAATTGGCAGAAGTACCAGAGGAAAAGCTAGTTGTTGGAGCCCACGTTGCGCCCCATTTAACATCTGTCTGTTTTGGAAGAACAAGTCGACAAGTTCACTGCGCTTGGCAATCATGTGAAGAAACTCCCAGGTTTGAATAAGGAGTGGTGACAGTTGGATATTTTCAACCGTCATATCTAGCATGATGTCCCCAACTAGATCCAGAAGCAGACTGTTACGGAGCAACTCATACAATCCGAATATAAGTGGCCCGCTTCTTGGGACTACAGCCAGGATAGTTGTGAGAGCCTCCAAGAGAACTGGATATACGTCCTTAGAATTGTCAACTTCTGAGAGTGTTGGAGATACGTGGCGAAAATAAACCACTGCCATATCGACGGAAAGGAGAGCCTGCCAAGCGATGCTAGTATCGGCAAAAGTACACTCCGTAAGGTGAGGAGCCTTGCCATAAGCCAGGCATTGTCCCAAGTTGCAGCTCATACATGTGACAATTTTTAAATGTGTCTGAGTTGCCTTTGAATTTGGGGCAATTAGACCAGGCTGCTGTTGAACTAACATCCACATATCCCGAAGTCGGTATTGAGAGAGCCATCCGCACTTGTAACACTTAACTGATGGACCTAAGTCAGCTGCCAGGATGCTATTGTATTTTGACTGGCTCGTCTGGTTGCTGTACCGGGCTTGTTGTCCCATACCACGCTGGGAAATCTTACTTCCATGAGAATCGAGGGGAGATTTGGAATTAGCGGCAAGAAAAGATGCTTGTTTTTCGTCCAACTTCAAATCTTGGGGCCTGGCGGGTAGGCCACTGGCTGGTTCAAGAACAGATCTTTGAGGTAAAGCAATTGATTTGACCGGAGTAGTATTTTGTAATTTGGCTGACTTCAAGTTCACGGTGAACTGTGTGCCATCAAGGGCAAAGGGGCGAGAAGCTGGCATCTTAGAGAATGGTTCGCAGTTATTATTGATGGGTTGGTTTGATGTGTTTTGATTTATGTTGATCGAGTTCAGAAATTGTGTGGGAAGTAAACCCTCAGAAGTCATTGTCGATTGTGAATATTTGACGGAAAAATATCAAATTTTCAAACGAGAAGATATGCTCTTTTACCTCAGTGGAAGTTACGTACGGTCTTCGATACTCAGAGACAGCAAAATTAGTAACCGTACGATTTAGTTACAAGTTCAAAACTAGTCAACCAGATGCGGCCAAACTTTCATGTAACTTCCTTGCTTGTTATTTTTCTGGTTCCGTTGATTAGTGCGAATTAGTTGTAAGTGGATCTTGAAACACGGCAGTGATTTCTCTTATTCATTTATTGCTGTCAGGCTGATTAGACACGAGTTTACGGCCAATTTTTGGAGTACGGTGGCGAGGCGTCATACGTACGGTCGGGTTGGATACAGCCAAATAGTGAAATATACCTTTTTGCTTACCGATATTTCTTATCATATGCTCACTGTGAAGTGTATACAACCAAGTTTTGAAGTACAGCGGCTGTTTTGCACACTAATATTTCTTAGCACATTGATTAACCTGAATTAGACACGATCGTAAGCTGTATACGTCCCATTTTTGAAGTATATATCTTTTTGCTCGTTGAAATCTTGTGTCAATTTGATTGCATGAATTAGATACAGCCAATTTGTGACGGCAGGGATCTTGCTTATTCACATTCCATATTATGCTGAGATAGTTTTGAGAAGAAATGTGTGTTACGTGGGCAAAACTGAAGAGATAAGTTCCAAATATATATCACATGTAGTGATTTACTTATGCATTGTAAGAGGCTATGTCCGTCCGCACTCAACACATCAAATCATGGAAAGGTATAACCCTATTTTCAGGGAGCAAAGCAGATTTTGACACTATCCCAGAGACTAAACTGTCATTTTCATATCTGGGAGTATGGGGCTGTATTGACAAAAATTTACTTCTTGATTCTCCACCCGCCTTTTCCCCCTTCTTCCTTCCCCTGATCTTTCCTCCGCTCTGATCTAAATCTGAGCCCATTGGTTTACTATCAACGGCCATATATAATGCTCTATTTCGTAGGATTACCTTTAAATTTATGCCAATGCGCGTTGAATCATTATCTCAGCCCTTGTCAAGTCTTTGAATTAGTACTATAGCTGCCTGCTGCGATAGTGAACAAGAAGACTTTTCCCCGGGCACATGAATCTGGCTATCAAGAAGAGTCGATATGTATCAAGGTGGATACCCACCGACGTGAAAGGTTCGAAAAGTAATATACCAAAATAGTTTTGATTGATTGGTTGGAGGATTAGTTTGTGTTGTCAGAAACCTAAATGGTCTCTCCTGGTCTCCATCTCCAGTTCTCGGAAGGCTGCATTTTATTTGTGAGGACTGTCACAATATCTTCTATTTCCTGTATATTTATCCTCCAAGAAAAAATCTTCGTGAAGGTTTCGGAGGTAGTCATTGTTGAGGCTCCATGGCCAACAAGCCCTGTCTATCATTCTGAAAAGGAACTACCGGTTGGAAGGATACGGGGGCTATGTTATGTTTTTTCAACTGCATATGTTTCTTCCGTGGTATTGGCGAAAACTTAGGTTGCAATTTTGCTGTTTTATTGACTACCAGAAGTTAAAAAAAAATCCGCAACGCGGTAACCTTGTAGTATTGAATTAAATTACTGTAGCATAAGTGATCATCTGCAATTATATCAAATGTTTGAAATATTTGTAAGAATGCATCTTAATATAATCTCACTGAAGCTAAAGTAATGACTAAAATGCTACCCGCCGCTGAAGGAGAAAAATATAGCATGACCAATAACTAGAATGAATTATGGTCTATCGTATTTTCTTGAGAGCCGCCATGGTGCTTCTGTGCACGTGCTTTGGCAATCTAGGTGGTCTGACTCCAAGGGGTTTGCAAAACAGCAAATATTGTAAGACAACACATCAGTCTATTTCCACCTGTGCCCAATAGAACTAGATCTGATTCCACACGGAAAATAACAGCATTATGTATGCTTGCATAAGAGTATAGCAATGGCTTTTCTCGAAGCTGGGAAATTCAAGCCTATCTTGTGGAAATGCCACCATTGGTCCGAAAATTACTAGATATGGGTAATTGTGGGCAGTTGACACATTTCGCCGATCTCCTAATTTTTGTTGATGTGCGGATGTTTGTTGCATGATGATATTCGCTTAAAGTGGTGCTTTGATTTACCGAAGTAAGGGGTAAAACGTTCCTAAATGATCTAGAACAATGGTTTGTCTGATCAATCGATAACAATATACAATGCAAGTTTGCAGAAGATTGTTAATCAGCTGCAAAAAATGTTTCCTGAATGTGCAATATCGGTTGTGTAATTTTAGCTGTGTATTTTCTTTGGAGAGAATTAGGTTACTGTACCGCAAATTGATGGCTGGTTTGCTGAAATGATTGTGGACATCTAGTTTGCGAAGTGATGCTATGAAGACATCTGATTGAGTCTCATAGCAAATTTATCTACTAAGTTCAGAATATCAAACAAGTGAATGCTGAGATTTGTATATAAATATAGTACAGTTCTCTTCCCAGGAATTTCTTTTGGCTATGAAATTGCCACCAGTATCAGCTTCCTTGAAATTAGCCATACCAATCATATTTTGTATATCATACGAATAGGAATCGGAAAGGCCATGAGGCTTTACTTTATAATCTCCCGCTACAAACAGTGCCAAAAGAGATCCATCCAATGATTTGCAAATTGTCACCTCGCACCGCTTCCAAATCCAAACAATCCCCACTTTCTTCAATCGCGATCTTTAATTTCTCTATCGCTACGGCAACTTCGCAAATCCAAAGATCTCCACGTTGCATCATCCTATTTTCGCGACCTTTCAATTCTCAAACTCCTTTGACATTAATTATTCGAAGAATGGTACGCCTTTAGACGCATAAGATTAGGAAAACCTTGTGAGAGAGCGGCAAGCTCCGAATAGACCTCACTGGACGTCACTCAGGTCAATAAGGCCACCTTTCGATTTAGGAATAATTGGAAGCTTTATTCGACATCGGAATGGACGGTTGAAAAACCATCATAAGTTTCAGAATATCACTTTCATGATGGCTCAGTACCTCCACATTTCTCTAAGCTAGCTAGATCGGTGAGCACGCAATGACTTTCTCCTAAGGGCATCTGTTATATTGATTCTTCTAATTTATTGGTTCCGCCAAGCAACTCCCTGTCACAATATCCAAAATACTCCCTCCTTCTCTTATTTCGAGAATGGCAGAACTTGTATCACCGTGCCACTAGTCTGCGGGCTCTCCCATGTCACTTCTCAACTCCAGAGCTACCTCATAGCTATATCTCGACATCATGAGTAGGCCTAGAAGTAAATACAGGAATGGGAGTGTAAATACCAACAGTAAGAATGAAATCTTGGTAGTTGATAGTGGGTAAAGAAGTGAGAGTGTGTCAAGCATTTGATAATAGCATCAAGGATACCAGTAGAGCTTTGATCTTATATCACAGCTCTTTATTTCTACAGATTCTTTTCTTCTTGGTCAATTTAGAACGGTCTGATTTTCTTCAATTTCTGTGTATATGCTTTTCATTATCCTCTATACGTGAGTTTTGCTTTGATGATTACTAGTATCAGAAAAGAACTCAGAGCATCTAGATGTGTATTCTGCGTTTCTTATCTTCTTTGATTAAGCTATTTTTCATTGAAATATATTGAATGAAAGGAGATAGAAATTGAAGAATCTGTAGCAAATATTGATGAAAGGATATTTGATTTTACTACTTTGAATATTTTACATATCTAAATATATCAAAACAACAATGATCAAGATCTTACTCACACATAAACACTGCAGTATTTTAATTTTTATTATTCATTGGTTATCATTCATTTCTCTAGCCAGTGAGACGTCCAAACAACAATTAATTTCCAAACAAAATTGAATTCAACTAAGTCATCATCATGCATTGGTCCAAAACAACCTCGGAGATTGCAGCTGCTATACAATCATACAATGTGTTCGAAGCGAGAAATTTTTGTAATATATAAACTTTGAAATTGTTCTGTTCAAAACAATCTCCTTCTACTTCCTTAGAACACCATCCACAATCTTATCTTCTTTGATCATACTTTCTCATTTCTACCTACCCCCCACAACAATTATTCAAAATGATCGCAAATATACCACCAATCTTCAATTACAAGGCTCCTGTCGAAAAAGGAAATGGAAAATTTCTCATTGAGCCAAATTTTTCGCTTTCTGAGCCTCTCAATAAACATTTGGCAATAGCAAGAAACTCGGAGATTCCCATGTAAGTTCCTAGCACCATCTAACTCTTCCATATACCTCTTCCCTGGCTGTTGTTAGTGTCATTCGTCTCAATGATAGTGCTAACTCTTACCCATTTAGGCTCCTTGGAATCAAAGGGGCATTAACAGAAGCCGAGAATGCATCAATGCTGTATCACCACCTGAAAACAGATGAGACAATATATCTAGGTACAGAAAGGAATAACAGGACAACAGCGGGCTATCTAGACCCGAAGTCCTTTCACCAAAAGAGTCCCAAAGCCTACGCAGCAGCCGTAAAGGCACAGAAGTTGGCTTTACAGCGTGATGAAAATAAACCTAGCGAGAGTAAGCTGGAGATGATCCTGGGAGGGGGAAAGAGAGCCAATCCTAGGTGCTATAAGCTTGGGTTTACCGTCAATCCCCAGGCGTTAGCGACAGGCTCTGCCCCTGTGAACAAGATCATGCTGGAGAACCAAGCGTATGTGATCGAGTTCTTGGAAACGATAACAGAGGCTCTTATCGGATCAGTGGAGACCATTGTTTCAACAGAAGAGCTAGATCTTGTTGCTAGACAGAGGGAAATTGACGTCCCTTTAATGTTCGGATCGGCTGCCAACTACCTATTTAGTAAGACATGACCTCTACCAATTGAAAACTTTCCTGACCTCACACTGACCTTCTATTAGCCTCTCTGCAGCTCAACTACTCTGAGATTGACCAGACATCTCTACAGAGCGAACTCGGTTCCGTAGGCGGGCTCCATGCTGATGTTAACGATAGCCCTAACCATTGGACCTCGCTCCTCTGCCTCTCGAATATGCCATCTAACTACTTTGGGGGTCGCTCGGCAATTACGTCCATCAGAACGTACACCGAATTTCCACCCAAGGGAAAAGGGGTCCTTGTTTTCAAAGCTGTACACCCACATCTGAGCATTGGACCCGGGCAAAAGGAAGAGCATTCGGATAGAGAGCCTTGGAACTTCGAAATGCCAGAGGGCGACGAGGAACTCGATCCAGCGAGGTACATCACTTCTCGCTGTATGGCAGTCGCCTACCCCAAAGAGCACATAATGAAGAAATCTCCCGAGATCCAACGAAATCTTACACCTCTTTTTTATAAACAGAGGCCAGATACCAAGACCAACACTCCCGAGAAACTTCCTGGAGCTCTTTTAGCGTTTTGTACCAGGGAAAATCAGGCTACCTGGTATGCCATGGCAGAGGCAAAGAATCAGGCCCGAAACTTCCAGAACGATTCTGTATTTGTACCTTTGACAGCAGCTGAAATAGCCCACATGTACCGGTATTATTTGGAGGATGGCTCAATAGCAACCCCTGAGGTCAGTAGGATTCAAAACACGCTGCTTGGTAACTCGGCGGCGGCGAAGGATTCCACACACCACAAAATTTGGGAAGCATCGAACAAGTTCAACAGGGGATTGTTTTCTCAACGTTTCTTTCCCACGGCAAATAAATTTGGGTCTAATATGCGGGCAAGCAAAGAAGGTACTATTAAAATGGTAGAGTAATCTGAGATTGGATCTACCGTCCGGGAACTTGAACTTGAGGTAAATGTCTTTAACATCCTTCTTTCGTTATTAACTAATCCTGTACCTTTTATTAACACAAATAAACTTATAGCTGGCTGCCAAGACCATGGGAAAGTCAAAGAAACGCAAGCTCGATACCTCTGCGCAAACGCAGACACAGTCCGAAGCCGCCTCCAGAGAGAAATTTGGCAAACATTCATTCAAATGCGACTATTGTCCTTCACAATATCCCACTATGAAGAAGTGCCACAGGCACTATATTACCAAGCATGCGAAGGATTACGAATGGAAAGCTGTGGAGCCAAGTTTAGATCCAAAGTCTCTCCCTAAATCGGCCTCTGCAAACAAAAATGAAGGCTTGGATACGAATGAGGAGGAAGAGGAGGAACAGGAAGATAATGTGGAGGATTATACCGAGGAGGATGTCAGGAATTCTGAGGAAGACGATGATGACGATGAGGAATTGGCTCACGCAGGCCAAAAGAGAAAGCGTCCGGGGTAAAATGAGAGTTTATTCAGACAGTAAAATATCATGTATCCTCGATTTCCAAACTATTCACAATATTGTATGAAAAACTTCAAACCATAGCACGGTAACATCCTTGATCATTTTTAAATAAAAGTATGCACCATCTAACCTCCAATACTTCTACAAAAGCCAAGGAATAATTATACTGCAATCGTCCAAATAGTCCTACCGGATCAACACTTGCCAAACCCCATCCCCCATAGCCCTCAAGTAAAGTAAAACAGATAACTATCTACCCATACATCTCCACATACTTCAATTCGTCTAGATATACATATTGCCTCACCCCACCTTTCACAAATACCACCATTAACAGTTCCAAAAACACACCCCAATATCCTTCGCAAACCGAAAAGGAAAACATATTTCCAAAAGCCCTACCAAAGGATGATCTAGAGATTTTCAGAATCGATGTCTGCCTCCAGTCCCCGACCAGGAGTTACCCATCTTTCAACCCCAGGTTATTACAGACCACAGTCTAAATACTCATCAACATACAAACACCAATACGCATATAACCGAATTTCAAACCATCACTTCGGTATATAAAAAAAGAATAGAAAAATGCCATATCCTCCCCGCCATCCCTATCAACTCACCACCAATTTGTATACAATCATATCTTATGACTCTTACCTCTCTTACGTCAGCTGTCTCCCCATCCTCTACAAACCACAACCCACCCGCAAAATCCTCAAAATCCTCAACACCTTATTCACTCCCCGCAGACCAAACAGCC
>NGKH01000009.1:76916-143597 GCA_002162575.1 Sclerotinia glacialis | reverse complement strand
AATAACCAAGGTACATACACCCATAGAGGTAAATTTCTTGCGGCGATAGATTCAACCCAGAATTAGTCCATTTGGGGAGGGATACACCTGCTCACACACCCACAGTCAGACTCACAACCCTCCAAAGATCAGATTTTGAAAAATAAAAATAAAATAATAATAATAATAATAGTAAAATCCGTTTTCAATTTTCCTTTTACAAAACCAAGAACACTCTCACCAAGTAGCCCCGACATAACTAGAGTGCCCATTCCTATTCTATACTCAATTCATAATTACAAAGTCCGCTCCTTTACCTTCACCTTCGCCTTCACCTTCCCCAACCCACATGCCATATCCTCATCCCTCATTTTCATCCTTTTCAAACATCTTTCGTCTTCCAAACGAATTCCTCCTTTCTTCCTTCCAATCTATGTGGCCGCCCCCCTTAAAACCCAATTCGTAAAATACTACGCACTGAGGTTGCCTCCCAAAATCATGCATTCAACGATAATCAATATTTTCATTTTACTTCTCATTTCCCTGAAAAAAAAGCAAGAACTCATTGATGAAACAAAAGAGTGAAAAACAAAAACAGAAACAAGAACAGAAACAAAAACAATAGAACTAGAAGCAACGAAAGAAAAAAAATTCCACTCCAAAGCAATGTAGGTATTAAATCACTCCACCACCCAAACGAATCATGATCTCATCACAGCCGCGGATTGCCTTCCGGAAAGGGATTGAATTTTGAAGACATTCTCTTCTCTCCACCCAAGAAGATCATTGGGAGCAGAGATGTCGTGATTATCATGGTATAACGTACCGCCTAGAAGTAGAAACCCTACGATATGGTCGTTTAAGGTTCCGTTTCTTGTTGCTCGCGTTTCTTGGTGCTTTCTAACCAGCGTCGCTTTCCGGAACGAGTATCGAAATGAGGAATAGCAGTGACATCTCTTCCAGCATTTCCAATGTTTTCTTTAACCTTGTTGCGCCATGCATCAACTGCATCATATGATTAGTAATTAGCGATGTAAAGAACCGGAAAATTACTCACGAGCTTTTTGTAAGAAAACAGACTTGTCCGCAAAAGTTCTGCTTTGATGCCAGGTCATTCTATATCCCAAATCATTAAGCTTGACCTCCAACGCTCTTTGAGATTTGCGCATTCTTGGTATAGGAATTTCGCCCTCATCACCGTTTGGCAATTGAACAGCAACCATTTTTCTGCCACGTCGAGATCGACCTCGACCTCCATCAACTTCATCATCGCTATCATCATCCTGGAAGAATTGGCTACCGTTAGCCGATGGAGGAGGCGATTGCATTTGCAATGGAAACCAAGAACGTTGATAGACCGAGTTACTCTTTCGGAATGAATCCGGAATCTCATTGATGTCAACCGTATCCAAGGTAACTCGGACACGAACACGACTTTGCTTTACTGGATCCTCAACCAAGATGAACTTGCGCTTCTTTGCTTCGGGAACATTGCCAAAAACATCAACACCATCTTCTTCCTCTTTCGATTGTGCAGCAATTGGGTGGGCTGAGCGAGGTAATGGACGTCCATCGTGGTTACCCGGAACCATGGAAGCTCCGCCTACTGACGAACTTGAAGGGTAGTTGCTGGAAAAGCCGGGGAAAGCTTGACCTTGTCGCACATCATCTCCCGAGTTGGCAGATTGCCCCATCGGAGCTTGATGGTGATGGTGAGTGTTCTCATCCATATATTCTTCGTCACCTACAAATGGGTTTATTGATTAGCCTCTCAGGTTTATCCGGGAAGCAAACAATAACAATACAAAGCAAGCAAGCAATGGGGAGCAATACAATAATACAAAGACATAACGCGGGGTAATGGGTAGGTATCGCAGAAGGCAGGAAGCAAAAGTGCAATGTTGTATTATACATGAAAGTGCTTTTGTGACTAGTCACTTTATGGCCCAAAATTTCCCCCAATCAACAGGTATATTCGCAAGAATGGTATCATAACAAAATAATAATAATCGCACATCACATCTGGTTAAACATACCGACTTCTTCTCCTCCTTGGTTACTTCCGTCCGGATGAGCGTGGTGGTGATGAAGTTGAGGACCACCCATGCCAAGGTTAGGTTTGCCCATGCCTCCCGCGCCACCAGGGCCCATGTTCGCAGAAGGTGGCATCCCTGTCGGACTAGGACCAGTCATGTGAGGGTTGTGGGAGGTAGTCCCTTGAACCGCTTTACGATTGCTAATTTTGGCCATTCTTCGTACTCTTCGACTTCTCAATCGTGGATCTTGATTACTGTTTCTCCAACTATCGACCGCTCTTTGTATTAATCCACGTTTGCCACGTAGGCAAGGATTCAATTCTGCCAAGGCCCACCCGACAGTGTTGCACTCCGTTTCGTATACCAATCGATTTCCCCTGTATTGATCCTTGCTGCAGCACGCCCTCGGGTAAACACAATTCTCCGTTTTAAATTCCGGGGTCAGGGTTTCAACGTTCACAGACTCAACATCACATCTGATCGTATACTCCATCTTGACACGGTCGCGGGAATATTCAAATGCAATCCATTGAACTCCATTGTTATCTTGTCGCACAACGAGGGGGGTGGTTGCTGGAATTGGACCTGGGGCGGCGTTTGGATTGACCCCGCTACCCCCATTTCCAGGCACATTGTTAGGTTGCATTTGGGGTGTACCATTTGCAGAATGCTGAGCTCCTAATGGTGGGTTTGGTCGTGAAATTTGTGGGACGTGTGGCTCCATCTTCGTTCTAGGGCTACCGGTCATACCTGGCTGTTGATGTTGATTAGGATGTTGCTGCATCGGGTGTTGATTTGTCTGATGCGACATGAGCAGTGTTGGCTGTGAGGTCATGGACTGCTGATGATGATGCTGCTGCTGTTGAGGTGGCTGCTGTTGCGCATATGGAGAAGGCCCTCCTTGGGGCATAGGAGGAGGATATTGCTGCTGCGGTGGCCCTGGATAATACATCTGTGGGTTTTGTTGCAACTGTGGTGGTGCGTACATCCTGTTCTCATGTGCAGGCGATGCAACAGAGGCGGGGGAGTTGGATTGAGGAGTTTGGTAAATCGGTGGATATGGAGCTCGCGTCATATGTTGAGTAGCCGCCATAATGTCTGGTGTCTCTTGACCTATGCGATAGTCAGTATTTGGACTGTTGCGTGACAAAAACGCTTTTTTTTGACGCGTTTACGTACCTGCGGATGAATATGTACCAGAAGCGCTTGGTGTACTGTAAGGACTTGGGTGAGTTGGGTAATATGGAAGTTCTTGATGTTGACCACCAGGTCCTGTGGCAGCTTGTGGATATTGTGGTATCGCGTGCCCAGAAGGATACGCGTTGGAATGTTGTGGTTGCGAAGGAGCTTGCTGATGATGCTGATGCACGATACTCGAAGGTCGCGGTTGTTGTTGTAGATGGTGCGGAGGTGGAGGAGGACCTTGCGGCGCGTGGTGGGGATGATGCTGCATTGATGCCATTTGTTAGTGACAGTTCCCTCAACTTTTATGATATATGTAACGTTGAAAATGTAGAGACCATTGAGAAAGGTAAGTCGCGTCGCGATGTATACTTCGAGACTTGAGGTGTATGAAAGTGGTGGTCGATCCTTGATGACGAGGGTCAAAGTGCAGCAGCGCGGTACCTGGAATGAGATCTTCTGACAGGACAGGCAGCGTGCAATAATAGTGGTAGAAAAACAGCAAGAAATCTTTAGATGCGGGACTGGGACAAGGGAACAGAACGAGGGTGTACCTCAGTATAATAGATGCCTTGCTTCTATTACGAAATTTTTCAGATGAGTGGACAAGGACCACAAGCGATGAAGGCAATGTCCGAGGATCCAGTTTTTAAGTAGTGGATCTGACGAGGGTGAAAAGCTTATGAGATGAGGGAGAACAAAGGACTTTGAAGGAACCGGAGAATAATAATAGAATGGGGTAGGGAGAGGATTGATCTGAGCGAGGATAAACGTACGAGGGTATGTAACTTTTGATGAGATAAATGACTGTAACGAGGAAGACCGGAAATAGACAGGGCAAATTGAGTGGTCTGGATGGGGGGGAAGATTAAGCTTGAAGAACAAGGGCTTATGAATGGATTGATTGATAATGATCGTATGGGATATTCAGAAGAAAGAGGGCAAGGGGAACAGAAATGGAAGTTATTCAGTGGAACCAAGGACAACGCATGGTATAAACGTGACAAGGGTAATATCGCATGAAATATAGCAAATGTGCGCGGACGTTGCAAGGACCGGATGGGGTATGAAAGAGGAGCTAGGGGCAAGGGGTGGGGGTGAATGATGTTTACAGTTAAAACGATTTTTTTTTTTTTTAAAATGGCACAGGGAAAGAAAAAAAAAAACAGATAAAAATGGTCCGGGTCGGGTTCGGATTTCGTTTGGCCCTGAAAAGACAGCGGTGTGTATAAGTGGAGGCAACTAGTCTATTCAAAGAGCTGGGCTTATGAATTGAAAGTGGGGCCAGCCACATGGACTTTTGCGCAGTATGGATGGATTCAAGTAAGTACACTGTACGGAAATGAAATAAGCAATAAATCTTCTAAACTTTTGACTACACTCCTTTAGGAGAGTGAGGCGAGTGGTGTAGAAAATCTGTTATGTACATTATGTACATTGTGTATAATTTACTTGAGGTAAATTAATAAATTAATAAATGAATAATCTTAAGACTACCCAATAATAATAAATGATACTACTCGTGGCTAAGAAGCTAAAAGCTAAAAGCCAAAAGGAACTTGCCTCTTTTTAGTGTCGTGTGTCAGAATATTACTAGAAGGTTTTAAGATGAAATAAGAGGAGGAAGCATAAAAATGTACTCCATCAGTTGGTGATGCGGCGTTGTAACCTTGGCAAGCCGCTATACCCTTAGATTTACTGCAGCCTAGGACGAAATACCCTGCTCATGCTTTGTTCACATTTTGTTTTTGTATCGCTCAACTTGAACCAATACGAGGCAAAAGATGAATTACCACAACCAATCAATCATACAACCATCTTTGGAATTGACTTCAGAGGCTGATGGATGATTGTAATGGTGAAAATCAAAAACTATCAGGTGCCGCTTGTACACTCCAATCTTTTGATCTGCATAGGCTTTTAGCTGCATGCTTGCGCAACATTACAATTTTCATTTTAAACAAAACATCCAATCAAAAATGATAACATCATTGGTTCCACCCAAAATAAAACCCAAAATAATCGGTCAGAGATTAAAGTCACCTTGTCTTTGACGATCTTAACCGTCAAGCGAATGGCTGAAAGGCCGTGCAGAAAATGTGTGCAGACCCAACCACCAACTAACTCTTTTTCGCCTTCCTCGCGTGGGACTGGGTAGCTGAAAATGAAATCCCATGTATATTGTGAAACGAGCCTACGAATCCACGATTGCTCGAGTCCAGCTCAATTTCATGTTCTGGAAAATTATGGAAGCCATACTCCCTTGCTTGCTAGTTATGTGCAAGGAGGCTTGTCCTTGTAACCTTATCCAAAGAAGCGCAACTTGCGATTTATTTCTGGAAAGATTTCAAGGCTCAAGAGGAAGAAATAAGGCAAAGGCAGAAATATTAACTTTAATATGATCGATCATCGGATATGCAGTCCGATGGGAAAGGTCACAGTAAATTGTGTACTTACGTGTTCGTTATTCACAACATTAACACCTGGCTCTTCTTTATATTGACGATGGGACATTTTGGCCGGTGATTTCTATATCAGTCAGCAATGGGTTATATCAAGCCACATAAAACACCAGCCACATGTAAACAACCGTTGGAGAATAACAGCACGAAATAGTCGTTCATGTAAAACAGGGAATATCAATGTATTATGCCATGCGAATGCCATGCAACATCTGTGCTTTGTGCAAGATTACAAAAGAGTAAAAAGGGTCGAACTTACAGTTGACGGGTAACAGATTTAGTTCGAAGTCTCGAAGATGATTGACGTGTGCGACAGGATAGGATATGAAACGAGTCCCGTGTATGGTGTAGATCGCTATTTGTGCTAGATTCCGAATTAGCTCCTATTCTCGATTTCAAATTGTCTCAAGCTAATTCAATGCCATTGTCGAAACAAAAGGTATCCAAAAGTGCAAGGCTGTGCAAAAGAAAGAAATGCCGTCAAGTTCGCCCCATTGTCAAATCCCCGAGTAGATCTAGTTAAGAAACCCTACAAGGTATAAAGGCGGAAAGGGATGATACAATCGATGCAAGTGGACCGATAATCAATTCAATTAATTCTCAGACCAGGGTTGGAATGGAATCAATTGTCTGTTCCTGAGGAGCCGCAGTCCTCGAAAGAGGCGGGGCTAGCGAGCAACAGGAAATCAGATAGAGACCCGAAATATCTTCAGCAGCTGACAAGCCTCTTCTGTAGTACGAAATGGGCCGGACCGACACCACTTGGCCATCCCAAGATTGATGGTGTGGATAGAGGATTTAGACGCAGCAGGGTTTGGAGGCGCAACTTAGACATTTTCCAGGCAGGGTATGCTCCCTCGGTACGCGAAGGCAACTCCTACATACTTTGGTCACTGGACCATGCTCTTCACAGGATAGACGATTTGCTGTCAAGAACATAATAACTATGTTTGGAACTTACAATCTTAATGAACTGCGACGGTAAGATGGTTCAAATCGATGTTAGAGGAAAAGATCTGAATCTCGCGTTAGTCATGTTCAGTAGAGTACCGAAAGCACCGAGTCTGTGAATAAAAGGTTGCATGCATAAAACGCAGAGTACGGATGAACCAAAGATCTGATTATGACGCAACAAATATGAGTTGAGGCTGATAGCGGAAGAACAAGGCACAGCGATGACCGTGGTAAGAAGACCAGGTCTAAGAGCGAGCGGATGGACAGATATATTATACCAACATGGGTAGATCGATTGGTAAACAAGAGACAGCAAGATTCAACAGAAACATGGAAAGGTTGCATTTGATACAAGGGCGATAAAGCTGGTCACCTGCAACAAGCCTTGCAAGCGGATGACACTTCGCCTAATATGTGGTGGAGAGAGGCAAGGATGGGGAAGACCTCGCACTGGCAGCAATGGTTCAATAACGAAATATTGAGATTGGTGGAGAAGAGCAATGGGATCCAAAATCTAGAACGCTTACCTGTGAGATGTCTTATCAAAATACTTATGAAGGTCCGGATAATTCGTAAAAAGCCGGGAGTAAAGTTATCGAGGCGGATGGTTTACTATAAGGATTTGAGTTAGAAAGCTATCCCATGCAAAATACCCTTGAAAGTAGGCCCCTGCCACTCCACCGATAAGCGTGTCGATGGATTTTCTTATCGCAAACTGTTCCTTCAAAGTATGAAATATTGAATATTGAGATTGTGGCGGTAAAAACGTCTCTTGAAGAAATCCGGAAAACAACTCGACTGTGCAGTCGTACTTGGGATGGATAGCTTGATTGAAGGTGAACGAGGGTGGGTTCACTTACTGAATTGATTAAGGATGTAGGTAGATATGCGATGCCCGCCGTGAAAATATATCCCCACGTTGAGCCTTTCCCAATTATTATTTTTATATTTTCGATCTCCGATTTCCGATTCTCGATGTTTCCGAATTTATTTTGAGAATTCCAATGAGATGAAAGGTCTAGCCGAACTTGCAGACGCACACCGAAAGTTCCCAGATGAATGGTTACAGTTTATGCTCGTCGAGTATCTCGGGGGTGGATGGCTGCTGCTGGAGATCGTGGGCGGGTATGTAGTAGTCGACTGGGATATTTTAATCTTTGGGAATATTTGCAGATCGAGTCTGGGTGACACAGAAAGTTAGCATTGTGTGAAGTTTTGCATGCAGCTGAAAGAAATGGCACCAACGATGGCAAAAGAGGAGTAGGAAGAGTTTCTGTTGAAGAGTTTGTCGATATAATCTTGATAAATTGCGGTCAAGAAAATCCACCTCTGCGCTACGATTTATTTAAAACGGCGCGTCTTCTCTTTTGTACGAGATTCCACGTTGGTGAGTTGTACAGTTGGTGACTCTTTTGTAACCTGAGCACTTGTACTAGGATGAAATATCGCGAGGTCGAGGTGCGGTGTATACAGAAGTTACCGGCAAGAAATCGCTAAACTGTATGTGCCCGCGACGCGCTCCTTACCAAATGTGGCGGCGTTCGACCAATTCACTTGAAAGAATTCCAGAGACTCGGTAGGAGAATAGGAAAAAATAATTGGATCGATCTCACCTTTCAATATAAATACTGCTTTATGTTGATTCTGAGAGTGTAGAAATCTGTGTATGAATAATACTGCTGTTTACTTATATATCTTTGCCAAGGTGTAAGAGTGCGGCCAAATCACTCTTCTTGACCTGATATTGAATTAGAATGTTTCTTGTAAAATAGTAAAATAGTAAAATAGTCGGATGAGTGGGTTATCGGATTGGGAAGGGGGAACTCACGTTTTACAGGAGGGACGAGTTCAAGAATATAGAATATTCTGTGATTGATACCTACTATGTATTCAAAGTAATTGCACTGCTATTAGTCAGTCAAACCATAAAGGCAAAGGCAAGGGGCCCTCAAATTGAAAGAGATATTACTCACGATTCCAATTTCTTTCAATAGATTAAATCCCACAACATCGAACAATTTGCAACCAAGTCAATTCTCAATACCAGTCAGTCCTTGCTCCGAATAGCTTCACTTTTTTCCAATTGAAAAAGGCGGTGATCAATAAATTTATTTTTCTGCCAACGGTCCTCTGCGGAAGCAAGGGTTGCAATTACACCCGTTTGTTCTGGAGATCCTTGTCGTCGATTGCAGAAAAAGCTTGATTTCACACAGCTAGGTTGTCGTGGGCTTGTAGCTGTCAACAAATGACAAGTGCAGTTGCAGGCCTTCCTCCTTTAGAAACTGGGATGATGGAAATGTTGGTCCAGATGTCTGGAAACTTTGGAATTTAAAGTTACAAGGCCAGCAAGGTCAAGGGCTCCAAGTAAAGAGGGCTGAAATTGAGGGGAAAGTAGGGATGAATTGAGGTGATTCGAAGAAGAGGAAAAGCTTTAGAATTTGGGTGCAGTTGTCAACCTTGAATGAAAATGGAGATGGAAGGTGTCGGGATCATGGGTAATTAAGTCTTGGGAAGAATGGATGACAAGGGAAAGAAGTAACAGGAGTAACAGGCAGACAGGAAGAAGAGTCGGCAATATCTAGTTTACTAAGAATACTAAGAATATTAAGACTACTAAGACTACTAAGACTACTAAGAATACTAAGAATACCGACTACTGACTACTACTGACTATCAAAAGAAGAAGCACGAAGAAAGTGGAATTCGGCATCAGCAATCTGATAGATAGATTTGATCATGAACTTACTCAAACTGTTCTACTATCATATTATATATTACAATATAGCCCATTAACCTGTTTTGTTAAGGGCTCCAAGAAGACGGCACAATATCTTTGGAATTGGTGTATAGCCATCCATCGATCGATCCAAATTTGAGTCATACTGTGCAAAATAAGTATACAAATGCAAACTTTAAACCCCTCATCAAACCTAAACCTCTTCTAGTATCAAATTCAATCTTTCGATCACTCGACTCTCATTAACTTTCAAACTTTCAAACTTTTCTCGAAACAATAACACTGTCAATAAGATACATAAGGCATGAACGGTTCCAGTATGAACTGCATATAGTACTCCAATTTACAATAAGCCACAATCAACCGACTCCGAAACAAATGTGTTTGATTGCCCAAGCGGCTCGACTATTCCAATCCAAAAGGACGCGCAACTTTGCATCGGAGCTACTTCCTATTCAGTCACTCGAGGACCTGATCGACAGCAGTTAGAACTTTGAACACTAATAGTTGTGCGTAGGTCGTACGAGATGGCATTAAAATGCTGGACTTGTCATCCTTGGCATATCGTGGTGGCATTTCGTCCGCTGGGCCCGAAATAGGTTTCATGATGTTGATGTCGTATGAATCGCGTATAATCGGTTCAGGGCATATCATAAATAATTCGTTCAACCGGTAGCTTACTCTTCCAGTTGAAGTTGATGGACAGATGAATATTTTGAGGAAAGAATTCTGGCGATAGAAAGAGACAGATTTCATTTCTATCTGTTTTATCATCGACCGATCTACTCTACACTAAAACTTTTTGCCCTCCTCTAAAGCTTTACTAAATTATTAATACACAGACTAGAAAAAGACTAATGAACACTTATTAGTGAGAGTTCTAATTTCTAAGCCACTATTTTTATTTTTATTCCAACGCCCGATGACTCCGGAGGCCGGTAAATATATCGAGTCCATTAATTATTCAGTCATTTACAGAATTGGAAAAGCGATGAGTAAAAAAAAGGATAGTTGTACAAAATGACGGTGAGCTAGTACGGTAATGTAATCGCACAACGCCTAGATCTCACGCCTAGCTCTCACTCGCTCAATGAAATGCCGAAAGTTAAGATATGATGAAGGGGGGGAAGTCCAATTTCATTACATCTTCGGTCTTCCCGTCTGCCAATGATAGTGGTTATTAAGTCCGCTATCTTTACGAACTCGAGTTTCCACCCACCCCAAGTCTCTAACATCTCATTTACTTTCCTTCTTGGGACTTCTTTTCAAGTTCGTGTGGACATGCCTTCCAGCTTCCGGTCCAACTGCGTGACCAATCAATATCCCAGTGATAACCGTTTTACCCGGGAGCGTAAAACAACTCCTTCCACTCCGTATCTCCTTCAGCAGGTATTCCGAAGCTTGAAACTAGAAAATTTGAACGCTCGTTCAAGGTGTATTTTGAATTCACGACATAACTGACAGATATTGAGGCTCACACCAAGTGACGTTGGAAAGATGGATCTTAATATCTATTAAGTTTATTTTAACCCATGGTAGATTTCCAGGCTGAAGAGCCCAGTACCGGCATCGTGAACCATTCGTGGGGTGCCTGCGTTGGGGTTGTAGACCTTGAAGAGCCTTGCACGCTGTCTCTTGCCCTGCTGCCTCGGAGAATTAGACCGCTGTAAAAATGAACTGCCCTCGAGGATGTCATCTCGCACCAACATGACATGTCAGAGCGGGAGGGAGGGGGGCCATGGTACAATTCTCAAATCTTGGGGAATGGCGATCTCGGTTCTTGCACTCTCTACACACCCACAAAAATGAATACACCGCTATAGTCTAGCTGTCCTATCGGACAAAAAGCGAGCATTATCGCCGCAACTGCGCTGATATCATCTCAATGATCATCCATTCAGAATGAACTTTGGTGACTTGGGTCCGATGCAATCCTGCCACCGAGGTATTTTTCATGTGCCCCTGTGGCACGTAATCACACAAAGCAACGTTTGGACTCAATTAACAACAGGACCAATAGCAGTAAAGAAATCCATCAAAAAAGTCGCGCATTGCCCGAAACCTCACGGCAAAAGTTCCTGCTACATGGAAAAGCATCCTGTCATTTCTTCAACGCCAATTCTCATTATTGCATATCCATATATGTGATTAAATGACGATTTGGGTTGTGCGCTTGCATGGGCAATTCACCACCAGGATCGAGAAAGTTGCTGGGCGGTCCCTCTGAATTCATCCCCTGTTAGACTGTTAGGCGTGTTTAAGACAGAAACAAACCGTTGCACCCTTTTCATTTTTACCAGCCCCTGTTTGACAGCTTCCAATTCCTTGTCGACATTAATGCTTGCTTGCACTTAGATGAGTGCCCACATGGGAAAATGTCAATATCAACCTCATGGCAAATATGCATGGTATGATGGGACACACTTTGTACCTTACAGCGAACCTAAATCATGTGAATTTCCATTGAACTTTGAGTCACGATAATGATGAATGGGTTAATGTTGGACAATCGGACTCTCCAAAGTACAAGTAACCTGCTACCTGGGCCACGGGAATCACATTCTGTATCTAGCCGTTCAAACGAAAAGTCGGATCACCACCAGACCTGACTAAGTTCTAAAGTTCTGGCAAGTCCCGTGGCGAACAGACTTTATGTTACCTCAATGCATTATCATTATTACTCGAGAGTCGACATATTATTTGTTAGTTGCCAGATACTTTCTCTTATTTTCTTACGTAGTACCTCCCAAGTCTTCAATCTCTGATAAAGATAGACCGAGATGAGCAATACGATGGATTATCAAATGAAATAAGCCTTTGTAGAGTATGGCCATACGGGAAACGCCGTATTATGACTCTATTATTACTTTTAATCATAGATAATCAGGTTATTATACATCCAGACACGAGCTATTTTCGGTGTTTTAAAAGGAGTAATAGATATATAGATTCGGCTGAAGATCAAACAGCTTCTATTTCAGATTGCGGGATAATCGTTGACCCAAACTCCCCACGAATACAGGAGCAAATATACGGAGTATTGTGTGTGATCAGCGACGAGATAGGTCTGACGACGTTTGAAAAAGCCCAAGGTAAAGCGCCTCGAGAACGCCCGAACTAAACTCAACGTCCGTATGATTCGCGGAATGTGATCCTCCCTCGCTGACGGATATGTAGCTTATCCAAGATTGAAGGCAAATTCTACTTTTCCGTTATTTTACGTACGGTAGCAGGCTTTGAAATATTTGAGATATTTTCGATACTGAACCCTAGACATTCGCTTGAGGGGAAGTTGATCCGAATGTAACTCTCAAGCATTACGGAAGACTTACGAGAGCCCTTGACGCATACCTTAATCTCACCCGCCTCATCTAAATCAACCGTCAAAAGATACAATATCTTCACTCCTAATGAACTGGCATGTCTGGAATTAAAAAGACTCCACCATTTCCCTATCTGCTTCGTACACTGACTGACTGTACAGTGATAATCAAATCTTCTTTCAGGCAGCAAACGGGGCTCAATTTTGAAATTAGTTCTCCCTGAATTTCCACCCCCACATACAAAGTTCCCACATACAAAGTTCTAGGCCTATCTTTTTACGATATGGTTTGTCTACAACAGCTCACCTACAGAGTCACAAGGCGGCAGTTACGCTTGATCAGGTAAACAAATGATTTTATTAATTTAATTCCATTGCTTCATGCATAAAAGAAATCCACACGGGACATGATAAAGAAACGATTAAAACGATCGAATAATGGTTGCCGTTCTAGTGATAGTTCTCCACCAAAATAAATCCTCACGACCTATTCAAGACCATTCAAAGTTTCAAACAAATCTTCTAATAAGAGGGAAAAAAGAAAAATACACTGCCACGTTGCTCCGAGACATCCGGATAATGTAGCTCATGATCTCAAAATGTGCGAGAGAAAAAATTTAAATCTCCTACTGGCTCTACTAAACCAAACTCAAAAAGCAGCAATGTAAACTCACATGATCTTACACCTCCCATACGGCGACGGCCAAGTTCCGCGCACCAATGAAAGCCAAGTACAGCCTTATATGTCGTTCCTGATATACCCTCCTTAACGAGCAAATCCCCAATCTCAGCACACATGCACTGAAACGCCTTGAGCGAATGAGCATCTCCCAATAGCATCTCTGATGAAATGGATGATGCCGATATATATGTATTACCATATCAGAATGATCAAAGGTAGCACCATCTTGGCTGCAGCTTATCGCGTTTCTGTACAAGTACAGCCAGTAGTACTCGACGTGAATACTACCGCATTATGTATCGCCGAATCGCCACCCACCATCGGCTTTTCACCAACCATCTAGCAGTTGCTCGAATCTAAAAAGGATTACGCCACGTGCTGTGCCTCTCTTCAGCATGAGATATTTTCCTCTTCTCCTTTCTCAGCTTGCGGTGCCCGGGCCTATGGAAATGATCCATTGGCAAAGTTGGGAGTAGTGCGCAAAACAATGAAATCCTACTCTCTCTCTCTCTCTCTCTCTCTCTCTCTTTTTGCTTCCCTTCACTTTCTCCTGCAGCATGCATGTGCTGACACGGAAGGATTCGTGACCCGCAGGACCGAGCAAGCCACAATCTAAAATTTGATAGAAACATTACTCACTCTGGAAAATATAAAATCAAATCGTTTAGAAAATAATAGAGTTTTAGGAAAGGACAAAAGTATCGTAACCGAAAAGAACGAGCGGGTGAACTACTGGCTGGGGAATGATACCGGTAGCTTTGATTAGCTCGGGAAAAAGAAATCAAACCAACTCAAACACAAAGCAACTCAAACAGAAACCAGCCCAAACGATCGATAGATAGATACCATCCCGTTTACCGCGTTGGGAAACTGGCTAATGCTGCGAGTTTTGGCTGCAGTGGTCCTCTCTCTTGCATCAAATCTCTCCAAGACTTCCGAATTGTTGGTAATCAACATGGTATCGCATCCACATCGCATCGCATCATCAAACGAGGAGAAGTTTTGCATCTACATACATACATACAATACAATACAAATCATTCGTATCGCATCCTTCACCGCTTTGGGTACAGTACAGTAAAGCACAATACAATACAATATTAGGAATATCTCCCTCGTAAACGATGCCAATAATCACCACGCAAATGAATTAATCCAATCAATAAACCGCACCAACATCTCGTACATGGAATAATAAATAAGAGAGCTATAATGAGAAGAATGATCGGTGAAGCACTCACACTGCACAGTGATGAAAGAAGAATACAAACTAGGTAAGCAGCACGAATGTCGTGTTATCCACTTCTCCTAATAGCTTACTCAAATGAATGCAAGCTGGAGATAATGAGGAAATGCTACTAAAAATAAGAACTTGGGATCTCGTTGGAACTTAGCACTACTATGTACAGACTTGGATCCCTTCGTTACTTGGTAAGGTTATCGTATCGAGGTGTCGTATCTAGGTCCTGCGATGAAAGCTGGGAAACGGGAAGATCAGATGGAGCACACGGATCACGGATCATGGATCATGAAATGCATTGGAAGGTATATATATATGTGTGTGTGTATATATATATATGTAGTGAATGCATATGTAGTGGACTATACTGAACTGTACTGAAAGGTACTTGAAATACCTAATCATGCGTAACCATCCAGCAAATTCCGGTACTGTAGCAATACAGATATGTTGTGAAGTTACAGCACATGTTATTTATCGAGACGGGATGCAGGAAGCCGTTTGGTAGGATAGGCAAATCGGCGACTGGGCTCCTGGGTGTTTGAATATCTTTATTTATTTTTTCTCCATGGGGACCTGGTGTTTTCTGGGGGGGTCCGCTATCATTTACCTTCTCTCTGTTCTTTTTGCTCCATCTTGCTCCATGGCCTTTCCCTTTGCTTGGGTAGGTCCGCTTTGGAGAATTTTACTATGGTGACACGGTGATGGGTGACCGACAGGCATGTCTATTTGGTGCGAATTCTCGGGTTCGTTATGATCACGTGATTCTACTCTCGTTGGGTTTTACGGGTCATATCATAAGATCGTGATGAATTGGGTGCTTTTTGTATCGCATGTTCTGTCGTGAATATCACACACACACACACATATATATATATCGAAAATACTATATACACATCATTGTCTACATCACACATGCGGTTTTAACAATGATAACGATGCTCTCTAATCGCGCAAACGGACTAAATATCACGACATTTGCCGAAATAGGAAGGTTTCCGTCACATCATCTTCTTTATCCAAAGATATACGGTGAATCAACCTCTAATACGCATCAATCGATGCAGTATTCGGTGTTTTGCTCCTTCTGAACGACGAAGTTCTTGACATCATGATATGTGGTTGGTTCCCAGTCTCAAGTGAAGGGAAACTGGGTATTTGGCCGTGAGATGAGGTGGATATAGAATGCAAATTTTGGAGTTTGGAAGTAGATCTTGTTTGGAATATGATTTTGTTGAATTATTACAATGCCATGTCTCTTTGATGAGTTTGTTTTAAAGTCTCGAGTTCCACGTGAATGATTTGCTGAAGAGTTTTGGAGCAACAAGTACCTGCCATTAACTCAACGTCAAATGGCAACCGCAATTGATGATGAGAAGCAAGTGACGTCTTCTCCAGCGAGATCAACAAGTGAAGTTGTAGATGATGCATCACCGGCTGCTTCAACGCACTTAGATGATAACTATGCTTTGTACGAGAATGCTAGGGATATCGAGGTTGATCCTCAAGAAGCAAAGAGGGTGCTTAGGAAGATCGATATACGGCTTATGCCCATTCTCTTCGTTAGCCCATTCTCTTCGTTACATATATGTTGCAATATCTAGACAAAAATTCTATCAACTTCTCAAGTGTGTATGGATTGCAGAAAGGAACACATCTAGTCGGACAACAGTATTCCTGGCTAAGGTAAGATCATCGAATTGCATTGTTCCAACATCGTATATTTTCGGACCATACTGATTATCCAAATAGCTCAATCTTTTACTTCGGCTACCTGTTTTTCCAATTTCCATCCGGCTACTTTCTTCAGCGTCTACCTATCGGGAAATTACTCTCCTTGACTACCATCGCCTGGGGTGTAATCCTCATCACAACCCCAGCATGCGTCTCCTTCGGTGGAATAGCAACCAACCGCTTCCTCCTCGGCGCCGTCGAAGCCACCGTAAACCCCGGCTTCGTCCTCCTGATGTCCATGTGGTACACGTCCGCCGAACAACCTCTTCGCCTGGAAACCTACTACTGCACCAACGGCATCGCAACCATGTTCGGCGGCCTCATCGGGTACGCTGTCGGTCACATCACCACCGGCCTCCCTAAATGGATGTACGTCTTCCTAATCTTCGGCGCCCTCTCCATCTTCTGGGGTATTATCTCCCTGATCATCCTGCCCGACCTTCCCTCAACCGCTAAATTCCTCACACCCCGCGAACGTCTCATCGCCATTAATCGCGTAGCATCCAATCGGCAAGGAGTAAAGAACCGTCACTTCCAAGCCTATCAAGCCTGGCAAACTCTCCAAGATCCCAAAACGTGGATCCTGTTCGTCATGGCCGTCGGTGCTCAGATCCCGAACTCCGCCCTCACTTCCTTCACGTCCATCATTGTCAAGACCTTCGGTTTCCATACCCTCGGTACTCAATACCTGCAAATTCCCGGCGGGGCAGTGCAGTTCCTTGCTCTCATAGCTGGCGGCTATATATGTACCAAGTTTCCGCGAAATTCTCGCTGCATCACCATGATTGTCGCTAACACGATATGTATTCTCGGTTCGGGACTATTGGTTGGTCTTCCAAGCAGCAACAAATGGGGACGATTAGTAGCGTTGTGGTTGTGTTATTTCCAGGGATTGGGATTCAGCATGAGTCTTACGATGGTGAGTAGTAATATTGCAGGGTATACGAAGAAACAGTTGACGGCGGCGGTACTCTTTACGGGCTATTGTGTGGGGAATATCATTGGGCCGCAGACTTTTATTGCGGCGGAAGCTCGTGAGTTTTTGCTTCCTTTCGTGTCTTCTTCCTGTTCCTTTCATCATACTTCCTCGTCTTCGGAACTAACATCAGACAAGCGGGTTATCATTCGGCATACATAGCAATGCTCGTTGGATACTCGGTCAAACTAGCAATGGTCATCGTACTTTATATCTATATGTATACAAGTAATAAGAAAAGAGACGCGGAGCAGGCGGCCAGAGGAGAAGTGAGCGAGGAAGAAGCGAGAGAGGCGGTGGAGAAAGGTATGATGGATATGACGGAGATAGATAATAAGGGGTTTAGATACATTTTGTAGTTAGAAGGGGGCTAGATGGTAATGAATATTTGCATGTTCGCATGTTCGTGTTCGTGTGGATGTATGAACAGACGTGCTGCTGGCTCAAGTATTTTTGATGGGGTATTGAGCTGTATAAAAGTGCTTTTCATGTGAAAGGACAGGATATATGCACAATTCCTTTATAGTCAATCTTCATTTTTACTTCAGTCACATTCCACAAGGATGCATCCACGTTCAGGGCTTTCGTCTTTATTTTCAGATAATCATTTCCAGTGCAACTGCACATCAACACCTCCTCAAAATTCTGCATAGCGGTTGAAATCAATGTGAACCCCTCCGAAATAAAACGAGATGTTGAAGAGGCCATGCAACCAAGAAGTAGAGAACTGCACTTTCCGACCTCCGGGTCGCCAGATGAGAAGATCTGATGTGTAATTATGAGCTTCCGATTTGTCTCCCAAGTGGGAATCTCCTATACTGTAAATTCGGGAGGTTGATCGTTCTTTAATGTCCCTCTATAGGATTAAAAATACTGCGCTTGTGGATTCGTTTGCTATACTTCAATCATCGGGATTTCCCAGCTGTCAGTTTCGTATAGTGATTACTTTAGTGTCTGGCGATCTGCTGCAATATTTCCTCATTTCGAATTCGACGTGCCTGGGGGTTTGGCTCCAGATCAATAGGTATTGTGGTTACGTTGCATGAGAGTCATATATTGGCATCTGTGGAGCGAAGTTTGAACGGGGTTTCCGTTTTGCCATAATCAGCTTGCCATGATTGTTGCCCTCCTCTACGGTACTTCAATTTTCGAAAAGATCAAGTATGGGATCAGACTCATTGTAATACTTTTAGTTGATAATTTGATCATTTGATCAAATCTATCTTCTTCTTCATCGCAGTCCCCCCGACATAAATCTCGCTAAGAAAATCATCACACATTGTTAGGTGCTCGTGGCTCCATGGACACGGTGGCCGTAATCTCCTCAGTGTCGGTACTATTAACGCGTGTCGAAATCCAGTGGTGAAATCGCTAGTGATTGTCATTATTTCACCGAGACAGCGCATCTAATCTGCTAAATATGAGGTGGATAAATGTAGATTAGAATTAGAGGGGTGTATATGAGCAAGAAATTTTACACTGTAAATTCAATAAATATATTGCTGAACTTTAGAACTCCTTCTCTTAGATACAACATTGAGTTTTACGCATACTAGCCTCGTTATAGTTTTTTTTTTATAGACATTATCCTTATTTTTTGAGAACAAAGAGTATCATATACGGATCTCACTACCAGCCCCTTCATTTATGTCTCGCTTTGCTCCTAACTTTTCACCTCAAGAACTTCAAATACATATCTCCCCTAGTTCAGGCAGATACTGCATAATTAATATGTATGCATATTAATTAGAATTTTGTTAGAATCATGCATCAGATTAAAAGTAATGAGGGTATGGTTGCTACCATACCTCACTATGTTTGCACTAGCGAGATGTCGCTCCTTGGGACCGGTCACGAAATTTGTTGGGGCTACAGCCGCGACTGCAAGAGGTTGAATACAGTTATGCCTG
This sequence comes from Sclerotinia glacialis, assembly GCA_002162575.1. Classification (NCBI taxonomy): domain Eukaryota; kingdom Fungi; phylum Ascomycota; class Leotiomycetes; order Helotiales; family Sclerotiniaceae; genus Sclerotinia; species Sclerotinia glacialis. The sequence continues at coordinate 124,383 of NGKH01000009.1, read as the reverse complement.
TTGGATGATGACAATATCAAAATGAGGTACGTAGTTCTTCTGCTGATCAACGATTGAGTAAGGCACTAACATATGGATGGCCACGGTACCAAAATGAAGAAGACTAACCCTTTACCGAGACGGTCATTTGAGTACGGTAAGGACAATTATGGTGTTAAAATAAAGGGATACGGCCTCTCCAAAACTTATAAACGAGGACCGTACGACCGTATGGATGGTCGCGATCTCAAAACAACGTAGAAAAATCTCTGATACGCTTAAATAATCGAGACTGATACAGCCATGAATAACGACAGTGACAATACCGTATGTGAACCTCGGAAAATATATATACTGCCCATTTTCCCACTACAAGTTCTTCTCAAAATATTAGTTCTTGCTCTACAAACAGTACCACATACATCACTAACTACCAAACAAAAACCATTGGCATCTTCATCTCAGTCTAAGAACATTTTCTTGGGCAATCTATCAGACAGATCATGGACAAATCAAACAGTTCCTGCTTCTTCGACGATGAAATGAGCTCTTTATCTGCAAAAACTGCTACGGGCGACGACCAATCGGAATATTCACATCTTCGAGCTCCCGGGCTGACTTTCAACTTGACGTATCATCTTAAGGATCCACAAAGTCTTGAAACCCCACGAAATGCACTTGCTCCTCCCACCTTCTCTTCAGAGAATGATTTCAGGGGTTCTAATACCGATACTGGAGATGAAGAGTCTGCTTCCAACAGCGGCTACGATGATCATGGGGATGAGATCATAGATGGTGACTCTGAGTCAATGATTATTGGGGCTCAGCGGGAGGATACTCATGGAGACACCTTCATAGAATGTCGTAACTGTGGAGATATTTTCGACTACTCACGATATCCTCTGTGGGTACCTAGCTATCAGCGAACATTACGGCAATCTCTCCGAACGCCATTTGAAAACACACACCCTCAGATTGTCAAATGTACAGGATGCGACGCTGAGAATTGTTTGGCCTGCGAGCAACCTCCTCATGAAAATTGCTGTTCCTATGAACATACTCTTGCCGTGTGGAATGCCTTGTGTATTGTCGACGATACCATTGTTCAACATCGCAAGGTGTCTCATTACAAAAAAGACATCAAGAGCCTTGATGTTGCAGTTATGAAAGCCATAAACATCCTCCTCGAAAAGATACCGAAAGATTCTAAAGCTATGGTCGACTATTCTGACCTCATCCGAAAGAGTCTGTTGCTGGACCATGTAGCAGTCACAATTGGAAATATGACTGCTGAGAATCGGTTCGATTCCATTTGCCTTCAATCTTGGGAATTCATCCACTTTCTCTCTCATCGCAAGGATCTGTCCGGGCTATTGTTTGAAGATCGTCTTCAGCTCTTGAGAGACTTATCTCCCGGTGTTAGGGTCTTGGGATTTCAGGTTTCCTTCTTCCCTGTTGAACTGACCTTCGACGCTGACCGGTATGCCCCCCTGACCTACGATATATGGTCTCTCATTCGCCGCAGCTACCAGTCTGCAGACGAATTCCTGTCTGACCTGTCTGCGAATGCTCAAATCAATGATGATTGGCCGGCAGTGAAATTGGCCCGAAGTATTGTTCAAGTCCATGATAATTTGAAGAAGCAACCACAACCATCCGAGCTCACCATTTTTGCGCAAGCTCAGCAATTGCAATCCTTTGCGGCACGTCTCGAGGAGATGCACCGAGTTAGTGGCACAAAATATGGAGCTGTAAAGCAGAACATCAGAATTATAATATCACCATGGATTGTCAAGAAGCGAGGTCAGGATGATGATGATGAGGAAATCGGGGCCAAGAGAAGAAAAACTACTACTCAGGCACTGGGAGATGATTTAGGAGATGGAAATGACTGGACCGCAAGCAAAAGTGGTGGATGGTGGAGGATTGCATAGTGGGAGATGGAAACTGGTGTGATGTAAGATCAGGCAGGACATGGGAATATAAATCAGTTGAAGTTAGAGAGAAGTCTTGGAGATCACTTTTTCAAGGAGAATTGGTACTTGGTTGAATGGAACATAAAATAGATCAGCCAAGAAGACTGGAATTTGAAACTACTTTTATGAAAGCATTTGAGATACAGGAAAGCCCAAAGTGAACGGATCTTTCTTTTTGGATAGTCTTTAGCATTCATAGAATTATATCCTCACAAATATATTAATGTTCTAATGGCAATGATAACTTTTCTCAAAATCTAACATTTGCAAGTGAATGTGAATATGAACCTTGAATGTACAGACTGTAGTCCAATATCGCCGATGGTTCTAAAACCCTCTATTTACATAGAAGATTAATCCACTATCACAACTTCAGTGCCATCTTACTTTACTGGTAACTAGGATTTTGAAGAAGCTAAAAGTTTAACTTGACTATATAGTTCAGAGTGATATGGTAAATAATTGATGGGTCTTATTCATATAATCAGTTACTTTAAATAGCATTTCTGTAGCATGAAGAATACAATGGAATCTAATAACACAATATGGCTCAGAACAGCTTCGGAGACTAAAATTCTTCATTTCAAACTAAGAGATGATAATAGTCCTCAAAATAATTGTCTTATATTCGGATTTCCAATAAATTGAAGATTGGGAATTGTATCGCAAACTTCAATTGAACTTTTCAGTTTATACATATTCCAATATCAGACATGCAGGGTCAGAGTCATCTCCCATAAATTCAGAAGATCTATTCAAAGAAATTCGATTACTACCACGGTGATTGGACATTTAAGCAGAGAAAACGTTATCTGCCATCTGATCAGTCATACAGTCCTTCTCCTATTGTCTTCTTTATAGAGGTCCTCTTTGTAATTTACAAGCTCATTCATTTATTATGTGCGTTGTAACACAAACTGCGGTTTCCTACATCCCCTTCATCAGGATTATCCTTTCATTTACAGCCTAATAATATTAACTAAACAGTCAGTCTGCAAGCCAATCTGCATTTAATCTTCAACAAGAGCCTTAATTGTTTTGGTTGCAGCCATATCTTTACTCTGTGGGCTACCTCATTCAATAGTCACAAGTGTCGCTGTAAGGATTCTCACCTCCTTCTATTCTCTTCTTTAGAATGAAGTCTTTTCTCAACATCCTTTGAGCCGTGTCTCTCAACTTACGACATTATCCTTCTTACTACTTAAAGGCAACCCCTTTCCTTGACTTAATTTAAAAAATTTCATCTCATCACCACGATCATACCAACCCTACAATTATTTACGTACAAAAATATCTTGCGACAAAGTCAAACACGTTTGTAGACTTATTCCCTAACAGAGCAAGCTACTCGCCAAGAATAACGCCCAAGATGTCTTCCTCAAACACCACGAAGGCCCCAGAGCCCAAGGCAACCCCGCACTTTAATTACCAATTACCGATACGAAACAATTCTGGCAAAAACAAGGGATATCTCATCTTGCCGAACTTCGATACAGTTACGGGTCCAGTCAACCAAAAGCTAGCCATTGCAAAGAACTCGGAATAACCAGACTTGCTCCAAGTAGCAGGTCATCTAACCAAGGAGGAAGATGATGCTATTTTCTGCCATGAACTACAAAGCAATCAGCCGCATTATGTTGCTTCGGGACCAGATGATAATGATCCAGTACTTACCTTACAATACTTCGGCCAAAAGCATGTTGAGAATATCACGCCCGCATTCGAAGCCATGAAAGCGGCTCGCGAGATAGCCCACCGTAAGGGTATGGGCCCAGACTCCCGAAATGATGTCTCTGAATTTGAGCAGCGGTTTATTGGCTCGAAAACTAAACATGCTGAGGCAAGATCTTACCCTCAAGGTTTTACCGTCACACCACAGGAGGATGCAATTTGTGCCGCTCCAGTAAATGCAGCAATGATGGAAAATGCCGAACTCAGTGGAAACCTCAATCAGCTCATTGAAATAGCCGCTGTACATTTACTAGCAAGTTGCGCGCCGAGAGAATTGCTAGGTCGCCTTGCCAGACAGGCAGAGTCTGCTGTCCCTCTGACATTCGGAGACGAAGATAATAAATTCTTCTGTAAGGACATCTCGTTTATCTACCAATGTTTCCAATTTTACATTCTAACAATTATTAGCAACTGTACAATACAATTATTCCGCTGCGGGCATGGGACTTTTAGAAATGAGCATTGGAGATGTAGGAGCTTTACATGTCGATGGCCACGACGATCCGACACTCTGGACAGTATTGTTGATGTTGTCCAATATACCCGTAGGCTACTGGCCTGGTCGCACTTTCATCTCATCACTTCGCGTTTATGCTGCAATGGGTCCCATGACAGCCATTATTTTCAAGGCGGTTCATCCGCACATTAGTTTAGGGCCAATTCCCATGGGGAACTCTGAGCGTGTACCCTTCAAATGGTATTTGCCCGACAGCATTCAAATTATGGACCCTAGATTGTATCAATTGGGTAGATTGGCGGCGGTATGCTATCCGAAGAAAGTTATTATGCGGAAATCTCCTGCTCTAATCCGCCGCTCAACACCAGCAATTCTTCAGAAGACCAGTGGACTTCGCAGTAGTCTGCCTGAAGCACACCCTGTAGCAATTGCAGCTTTTGGAACACGCAGAAATCAGATGGAGTACCTGGCAAGATTGGAAGCCTATGATATGGCGACACAAGTTCGCATTAATCCAGCTTTGATCATGCCTCCTGCAGACTCGTTTGTGCAGAAATGGCGCTGGAAGGGAAACGGGATCGTCATGACACCAAGAGTCACTCGAGTTCAGGCTGTCATAGATGGAAACAGAAGCGGTGACGAAGACCCCTGGTACAGCTCATATAAGAAAAAATGCGAAGCTGTCCTCTCGATGAAATGGTTTAACGGAAACAAAAAGGGAAATTGTCAGTGGGTATCTACTGAGAACACAGGGTCAACGTTTACCGATTCCGACCCTTCCATGCCAACAACTGCAGAATCCCTCGAAGAATTCAACAAGAAAAAACGAGGCAAAGCAGGGAAGATGAAGCTAAAGTATGGCAATAAACCCTTCAAATGCCCCAGCTGCGAACTTAGATACATCACTAAACGGCAATGCAAGAATCATCATGGTCGTAAGCACAGGAGCTCATATGAGTGGCAATGTCCCCTACCGTCAATTGGCCCAACACATCAAGTAAATCCCGAGCCGGAGATTAGCGAGCCTGGAGAAGAGGGTAAAGCTGTATTAAATAGGAGTCTGAATGATGAGGAAATTTCAGAGGAAGAGGCAACTTTGGTGGGGAGTGGGAAGAGAGCTGGGGGTGAACAAGGCTTTTGAGATCAATGGCGGTGAATAGATAGTGGGGATAGCATGAGGTATTTGTAGACCTGACAGAACAAAGGGCTTCATACGACCCAATTAATGATTATGTGAATCATGAGACATCGAAACATGTCAATCTACCACCGTGAATGTGCCATTAGCCAGTCGGTAATTCTACACGTCTATCATTGATAAGATGCATCTAATACTCTTAGTGAGAATAGTAGAGACAATCCGTGTCGGTTGGTAGGGTTAAGACGTTCCACAAGCATGTTGGAGCAGCAGAAGCAAGCAGGTTGTGATACTACAACGATAAGGATAATCTACTAAAAAAATATCATCAATATCTCCACCAAAGCACAAATAATATCGGATTGTCTATATTGACCGTAAATAAGCTGTCCAGGATCAAGCCCTAGTCTTGATGAAAGTGTCTGTCCAGACTTCTGAGCTACTTTACGCCTAACCTGAAATATTTCCATGCTTTAACGACTTTCGGCGATGTGAATGAAAGACAAGTATACGAAATCTCATTGGCATCGGAGTATATCCACTACTCAGTTGCATATTTGGTACTTTTATCACATGACATCACATCATCCCCTCGCGGTCTGCATTTTAGTATCCCCGTAAAGTAACCAGCGTACTGGGAATGCAGAAGGAAAGTCAAAAGGAGACAGAAGTGGAAAGTTCAATAAATCAGAAAAATCAATCTATCTTTACGATACAGACACCGTACAGGCAATCCATCTATATTCTGAGATACGATCTGACTTCTACATGGTAAGGAGTGCAAGAAACTATGTGCATGGCGCTGGGATGGATTGTGGCGGTTTTTCTGGTATGTCCGTGTCTGTTAAAAAGAGAGTTCCAAGCTTTTGGAGAATAGTTGCTTGCACAACATTTAATTTGAAGTGATTCAGAGATACTTATGTGAATGCCCAATATTTCAACAAACACGGTAAAAGTTCATAAATATGCACCACAAAGACAACTTCACCCAGACTGGTAAACAATAAACGCAAAACATCATCTAAGAATCCAACCATATCATACCAAACGAAAACAGATCCAAACAACCCAAGTCAACCTATCAAATACCCAAAAATCTTCAACCGGAGAAACCAAACAACACAATCAAACCAGCCAAGATGTTTTCAGCTGATACGTCAGGAAACTTAAAGGGCTTGATCAGGAGAAAGGGTGATCGCAATCCAATGAACTGGGGATTCAAGGTTGACGACCAGATTCTGAATCACCCAAAGATTGGCATGATTAGGACTAATGTGTCTAATCCCAAGAAAGATGAGAAGTGTAAGAGCCTCGTGAAGAAGCAGGAGAAGACGAAGAAAAAGAAGAAGACTGGTGGTTGTGTGGTTTCCTAAGTGAAAGGGAACAGTATGGGGTGAAAGGTGTTATGTTGATGTTGGTCGATGGGAGGGAAATCGATCGGGATTGTCTGCGATAATGGGAAGGAACGAGTGGATGGGATTAGTTCATTATATTACCGGTGATGCATAGGGATGGAAGGGTTGAGATGGAGTTTTTGAGGGGTACTTCCAAACTTTTCATATACTAGTGAGCTATTTGGCCCCTTGTTGTAGCGAAGATATATTCCAGTGGTGTCAATAGACAACCAAGGACCAAAAAATACACCTTGTTTTCGCAAATACTCATACGTGACCCAACTATTTTCATCGTCCCATCTGTGCTGGCGACCATGATCTTACGGCAAAGTAATAGCGTAAGGAGAATAATAAGTTGTGATAATGATGGTCGTTGAAGTTGATGTGGGCCACATTGCACATGGCTAGTCTAAGGAATCGTAAGGGTCCTGTAATCCTTGTCGCTGGTGAGGACCCTGTCGGTAGATCCTCCCATGGGAGCGAGAAACCCTGAACCGAGGAAATCCCAGTGTTTTATTCGTGAATAATCTCCGCAACCAATTATGTGACGGTCTCGCATGTATGTCAAATTTTGATCTTCGAACATGCCAGTGAAAGGTTCACAATTCAGCTCCCTAGATACTTCCGAATCGTGGTGAATCATATATATAAATAGCTTTCTGTTCTCTGTGTTAGACTCGATTCTCAGAAGTTATAAATACAATCTTTATGTTGCCATCTTTACCTCCCCCAGCCAAGAAGGCAGTGAAGGACTGTCAGCCCAAACACCCTCACCAACAAACCTTCAGAATCTATTCAATATACCCGTCGCAAGTGTGTGCAAACTTGGAACTTACCCGCTTGAATATACAATGGTACATTACCAGCACCAGCCTATTCTATTTGGAAATGTATTTTACCTCGGAATATCTGCTGCTCTCCTTATAATTCATGTCATTCAGCTATGGCGTTGGAATGCATGGAGCTATTCGTGGTGTATGTTTAGTGGGCTGGTCCACGAACTAGTTGGTTATCTTGGCAGAATTCAGATGTATTGCGATCCTTTTGCTTCGATTCCGTTCTGGGTGTGCGTCTTCCAGTTCTCTATATAGGGTGTATCTTGCTGAAATATAAAACAGATATCTTATTTGCGTAACAATCGCGCCAGTCTTCTTCACAGCATCAATATATGACTTATTCCCGCGTACTTCTATACCATGGCACCCATTTGTCTAGGTTTAGCCCCGGAGTCATCTCTATCACGTTCATGGCTGCCGACTGGATTGCACTTATCCTGCAGGCAATTGCTCCACCAATTGCAGATACTTCTGCGACGGAAGATAGTATGAGTGGCGGGACAATTATCTTAGTCCCTGGGCTGAGCTCCCAGGTCGTTGGTTTAATCCTGATTATGTTCATTGTGGGAGAGTACGCCTTGAAAGTAAAAAGTGAAAATAGTCGGAGACAGGTAGCCGATTGGGCGCCAGGCGCAGGAAATGTGAGAAAAGGTGAAAGGAAAATGAGATACCTCTGCTATGGTATGAACAATCATGGTGTCCAACTTCACGTCAATTCGTCATCTTCACCGTTTTTCTCATTTCCCTCTACTTGTCCCAATATCCCCAAGACATTATTCTCAAGAAGCAACTAACCTTGTCACCATGTGTTTGTAGGTCCGATGGCAGCAACCGTGCTTAACCTCATTCGTTCGATATTCCGTGTGGCCGAGCTGGCTAAGGGCTTCCAGTTGAAGCTTGCCAATGAAGAGATCCCTTTCATGATATTTAAGGGTATAGTCATGATATTGGATATCACAATCATGACGGTATTCCACCCCGGATCAATTATGAGGGGAAAGTGGAAAGAATCTGGATGGGAATTGAAGGGATAGTAGATTGAGAGGAAGTGATTGGAAATGATACGTAACATGAAAAGTGGCTGGATAAGTAAATGAAAATACTGAACACCTTTTTACGAGTTCTGTGAGCTATAGGAAAGACTAATGGGTTGGCATGTCGTCGGCTTGTCTGGAGAAAATGTGAACGTGTCCTGAGACCTAGAGGGTTTGGAATGAACCCAGCTAATAGGATAGAGAATCCAGCTTGAACCCTCAATCGTAAGAGTTGGCAGTTTTAACATAGTCTTGATGGAGATAGCGAGGACCAAAACGTAGGAGAGTGTTGCTAATGAAGAATGCGTGGTGTCCAACACTAGAGAGTGATTATTCAGCTGTGACCTTGCCGCTAATAGACTAGCTTGGAACTTAGCGAGAGCGGCCGCACTGTTCATCTTCACCGAGATTTTTTTTTATCACCGAGTCAGACAAATATCAAATGAGAACCATAAAAGGTCCATGATTACTTGTCGAAGAATTGCTCCACTAAGGAAGAAGCTCTTTAGTCTCAGCGATTTTATCAAGAGCAAAACTTGCAGTGGCCAGCTGTACCGATCTCGTGAGAGGACCACACCACACGTGACTATGGATGGTCCAAGTCATGTAGGTCTAATCTCGAATTTGCTAGATGGTTTTAACACGTTTGTAGAGTCATCATGGCCATGATACACATGCTATGCCCCCTCAGGCTATCTGTGATGCGTATAAAAAGTATCAAAGAATGAGTGATGCGACAGTGAAAGATGATCTCGAGATCGTGGATTTCAATCGTGGATTGACCTCGGAGCAACAAAAGACGTTGAGTCCGGTGGGTATCGTCCCCTCGGAATTAATTGCTGAAGCACAGAGAGAATTTATGAATGCTGGAGCTGAATATAACCCCCGACTTCCCTCAGCCTGTACTATTTATGAGCATAGCGGATTCCCGGGTATGCTTAAATCAGAAGCAAATTACGACTAGCTAACTTCTATACAGGTTTGAGAATATTTCCTGCACTTCTACCACCAGAATGCCAGTCTTTATTTGTTTCTCGGCTCCTGCATCGTGAGCTGTCAAACCCTCTGCAAAAAACGAACTTTCACGATGATTATGATATACCCTACCCTTCGCCTGACTCTTCCTTCTTCACTTACCCCCACCAAGCCAAAAACCAAGTCTTTGCTCCTAAAGACCCAAACTCCAAGCATAAACCACTAAATACTGCCCAGGCTCTGCAGAAGAAACTCCGATGGCTGACCCTCGGTGCACAATATAATTGGAACACCCGAGCATACCCCTCCTCTTCTCCGACCCCATTTCCAGCTGATGTCTCTCGCCTCGTTACTACGTTATTTCAGAATGCTTTTACTCCGGAATCAGGAGTCGTACTAATGTACTCGACGAAAGACTTCATGCCAGTGCATCGAGATGTTTCTGAGGAGTGCGAGAGGGGCCTGGCAAGCTTCACGCTCGGATGCGACGGCTTATTTGTTATTAGTAGAGACGTCAGAAAAGGGGAGGAACATGTTTCTAATAGGGAACAGGATCTGGTTTGCATACGGGTCGGAAGTGGTGATGTGATACAAATGGGTGGAGAGACGAGATGGGCTTGGCATGCTATGCCCAAGATTATGGCAGGCACCTGTCCACCTTGCTTGGCCGAATGGCCCGTAGGATCTACGCAAGAAGGGAAGGAACCAAAAGAGTATGAAAGATGGAGAGGTTATATGAAGGGTAAGCGGCTCAATATTAGCTGCAGGCAAGTGTGGAATTAATTTTGCAAAATATATCCTTGCCACGACGACCACTTCATCAATCCGTATGAGGAAGATTTTATGTTCATGTTGATTGGAATTGAGTTGCATGGTTACTTGAACACAAGCCGGTATCAATTTTCTACGGCTGCTTCGTACCGATCGTATTTTCACATCTGTTATCTTCATGTTATAGGCTACGGCTGCGAAATATTTGAACCGATCAGTACGATCCTAGCGCCCAACTTATACGGCGTATAGTTATGTGGTATGTGAAGCGTACAATCCATTTCTGCTTTTGAATATCAGGGCGTCTTCCCTTCACCTATTTTTCTTCTACATCTCATTGTGATACCTCACCGTCAGAAATGTTAACATCGAGACAAACGACTTCTTCAGCATCAAGATCTCCGAGATATCAAGTGCTTCTAGACATCAACTCCATCTCCAACAATTCTCATTATGTATCACCAATGGGGAAAACATCCACACTGGTTCCAAATATCCCGCTGGAAGTCCGCCTTATGATCTGGGGTTGGCAAAGCCACCTGGTCGAATTGTTGAAATTGATCAAATCGAAAGATCCGTAACCAGAGAAAAATGGAATTTGGCCCCGGATCACAATCCTGGACAGACTGGTTACAGAGAGGATGATCACGGGAATCTGATCAGACACAGTAGATTATGGGCTTTGAATCAAATGCTCCGATACCAGCACCACTTCTCGACTGCCATGAATCGCATGAAGTCGCATCGAAGTGTTATCTCCAAGTCTTCCAATGCTCAAATAACAACAAAGGGCTAGGCTCAGTCTCAATTCCACAAACGCATTTCAATTTTGTGGAAGATGTACTCTTCATCACGCAAGAGACATTCCGCGGAAAGGTCACAGCTAAATGTGATGCTGAAATTGGATACAATGCCGGTATCGACTATGATTCTCCATGGCCGATTCTACCAGGAATCTTAGGTATAGCAGTGGAGCCAGATTTCTCCAGAGTCGAGAATATTGCTGTGGAGATAGATTCTGAGTAGTTGTGCTAGGAAACTCAGATGGAGTAGCTACCAAAGGTTCTGGACCGTACATTTTGCAACCTTAAGACGCTTAACGTTTTGTCTCCATGTTGGCGGAAAGGGCTGGGCGTTAAGATGACGGCAGAAGACAAAGCAGATATTGTGTTCATGAAGGAACTGATTGATATTCAGTACACTTATTACTTTTCCTCGCCAGGCCGCCCTAATCTTCAATATGAAAAAGGGCAGTGGGTGGAACCAAAAGCTAATGTTTCTGATTACACAGAAAAGCGTATCCGAAGATTGGAAATAGAACATGCATCAATACAAAGAGAAGTTTAATGAATGGCAAAGCCACGCTTCTCCTGAATTTGAGTAGAGTATTAGACTTAAGTTATAAATTCCGCCAACGATTAGCATGAATCAAACAGGAAAATTCAAGAGTGATTTGGAACTGCCGCAGATGATGGGCTGGATTTGTGAAGGGATTAGCTGGTTTTGGGATACTACATAGCCAATGAAGAGAAATGGAGTCTACATGGTGAATATCGGCATATGAGTGATTTACAAGATGCACCATACGTGAACTGTGAAATAAGAGAGATAAACATGTACTTTATTGCTCCGCACTACAGTGAGGAGAGCTTACTCGTATAATTTAACGATTTGGATTGACCTAAGTAAACACGATTACCAAGGACTTGTATCAATACCAATCTTTTGTAAATTGGCTGTGGCTGACCGCAGGCGTCACTAGCTATGTGTGGGGATAGAGATCTTTACGTGTATAAGTTGGATATATGGTATAGCTAATTATGATTGAAAACCTTAAATACGAACCACATTAGCACCCTATAACTTTGTTTATCAATGCAACTTCATTTTCAATTGTATCATCTACTCGCGGAATATTGGTACGGTAGGAATGTACTACACAGGGGAGGTACAGTGTCTGTGTTTAGCGAGTCCCTGAGATTCGCTTAAGGGATTATCATTTGCTTGGAGAAACTTCAATCATAAATCTCCAATAAGTATCCATCAAATAAGGGTGGTACGAATGCAAATCCTCGAAAATGAAAGAAAAAAACTTCAGATAACCCAGTCTGCACTCTTGTTCCAAAACGTATGGATAAATGCAGGAAAATAATCACCATTTTTCGAATGATCATAGTAACTGTTTCAAGAAAAGCTTCGAAGAAGCATGGATGATACCTCGTACCCATGGCTTAGTGATGTAAACATAACAGATTTCCGGCCCATCAAACCCAATTGACGAAAATAAATCAAAGAAACCAGGTATATCTGCCTTGGTATTTCTTTCCAATTATATAACCTCGAAATGCCGGGAGAAAACGGCTGGTTGCAGAAAGTTGAAAACTCGATCTTTGGGTTTTGGAAGATATCCACAGGGCGTAGAATATCAAGCGGGTTGACTAAACAAAGCATTTTCTCTTCAGGGGCTTCCTTCACTTGTTTATAATCTTGCATCAAACTTCCAAACGTTGTAGTGCGCGAAATAATAACAATAAGATCTCCAAAGCAAGGGTGTTTGATACAAACCGGCATGGTGAAATTTCTTTGTTCTTCGACAAATCGAGCTTTAACCCGGTTTAATCGTTCTTGGAATTGGGGAGTCGTAATAATTTTCCGTTCAATTTTGTACTTAGGCTGAACATTTTGGTACTCTTCATGTCGATGAACATGTCCAGTAGTAAAGAACGGCGGCATCCTCTGCGGGCCAACCCTAACAGCAATTGTCGGAGGATCCAAGGATTCATTATTGCCTCTGATACAATCTTCAAAGCGGAGTCGGCTTCTCGTGTATTATAAGCACCCATCGTTATTCTCCATCCTACCGGCTTTATATAGATTTGTAAAAAGTTGAACTAAAGTTGGTCGGGTCATTTTGATGCTTTATAGCACGGCTATGAATGTGTATGTTTTTGGCGGGGAAGCGGGAACGTAAATTTTGGTCGATGGACATCCGAAGGGGTGGATAATCCACTAACAAGCTTCCAAGGCTTCTATCAAGGCTTCTATAGACGTTGGGGGTGTTAGTGTGGGTAATAGTATGAAGCTAGCGAGATTAATATGAAGCGAACGAGCAGACTAAAAGGTTTTTGGATTAGGAGGGGAAGTGGGGTTTGCGGGGTATAATTTTTACCTCCAGATGGAAAGTTTGGGAGGAAATGGTTCTTTCTAGAGTATTGAAATATCAGTAATAAGAATGTCAGCTGGTAACTTAAAAGTTCCAAGTTTGGAAGTGTCTTGGCATATTGATAGAGGATAATCGTATGACCCGATTCATCGTTTATTTCTCTGTATATAAGGGGAGGAGATTCCATATATATATATTATATACCGAATATTATATTATTTTCATTAAAGATATTCTTCAGATTCGTCAATAGAATCAATTACTGCAAAGTCTATTGTGTATATCTTTACCTTACATCATATAAATATACAATCTTCATCAAGAACGCAGCATTTCTCCCTTACACCGTCCATCCCGCCCATACCAGTCAGCCGAGCTGGTGCAGCTTTGGTCGCTGCAGCAGCAGTAATCTCCTTCTCCTCTTCATCATCCTCCTCCTCCGATTCACCCACAAACCCCATAATCGCCAGCACAGTCGCCACGATCCTTCAAAAATGTACGCTCACCAGCCTTTCCGACATCACCGATACAAATGCTGCTGGGAAATTGCATTGCTTATCAAAACTCTCTGAATCCGCAATAAGTAAAGCTTATGCGCGAGAATTTTTTGCGCAGCCATTTACTCTCAAGGCAATTTTCTCGGTTTTGCTGATTAATATTTTTGGGTTGATGGCTTTGAGGGGCCTGTTCTTTGTTGGAGATTCTGTGGTGACTTATTGTTGTAGGCAATGTAGGAGTAAAGAGCAGATGATGGAATGAGTGATTTTGTTAGGAGCTACTTTTGAGTTCTGGAAGGTGTTGCGCGATGAGGAATATTCTGTTAATCAAAGAGAGTGGAGAGATGGTCGATGAGGGCGGGGATTGCGATCAATTCTTGGATTTAAAGAGGAAGAAGACGGTGGATATTGGAGTAGTTGAAAGTTATGTTATGAATAAACGGATTGATTGAAGGATGCTGAATCGTTTCTTAAAATATAAAGAAGAATAGAGACTTCTTAGCAAATATTGTCAAATCAGTCTCTCTCCTCGTGCACCTCCGTCCAAATCTTGAAATCTAGTATTTCTTCCCACAAACGCGGAGAATGCTCCAGCTCACGCGTTATTGTTAAAATTATTACTATATGGATTTATGTCATCAATACTTGATACTCTTGACGTTAATCAAATGAAGATAATCTTCTTGTAAATGTTCGTTAACAACGAACTTCGAGAAGGATTCCAACGGCTTAGACTGTAGTCTAATAGCGAGAGTCTACAATCCTTGAGGTTTTGTGAAGCTTTTAGAACAGCTCTAAGGACGAGATGGATTTAATGCCCTAAAGTGACGTATCCGAAGGTTTCGATATCACGGATAGCTTCCTCTTTTAAACTGTATACATCACCGGCCCATATACTTTCGAAAATATCTCATTGTCGGTGTGAAGTCCGGAATAATGGAAGTTCGATTTTGACTTCGATGAAGTAGATAGATGACTGGTCGTAACTCTAAATTGAAGAAAATCGAGAGCATCCAAGGTTCTGGGTGTACTAATCTTGAGTTCCCGAATCTACAGCGCATCCTCCCTCACTGATGATCTTCGTGCATGCTGCATGCTGTATGGATCGATATCGGTAATCGGTCCTTCAATCAGCCAGCTACCCTATGTATGGCTCGTATGTCCCCACCAATTCTCAAGCATTTATTAAACTCCACTCCGAAATTTCCGGTTGTAGGAAGAGCCATGGTGATGCCGGCGTGTTGTTGCATTTTTCGATAACGTATTGTGCGAATCGGAGGTCGAGTTTGGCCAGACGGTATAGTGGCCTTGGACGCATACAGTTTGTATGACATAGCTGATCTGATAAGTAAAACGATGGAAAGAGGAGGCGCCACTGATATGAGATATTTTTGGTAGTGACGCACGAGTAGGAAATACCATAAGTACCCCGTGAATCACGACCTTGAACGATCAATCTAACAACAGATATCAAAACCAGTATCAGGGTACCAATCTTGCGAAACTTCTCGATATTTCAACAACAATTCCTCAAGGAAGAAACATCATCATGCAATTCTCGACCATCCTCGCCGTTTTTGCCGCCGTCACTCTCGTTGCCGCACGCCCAGCAATTCCTGCCGCGCTCCAACCCCGAGTAGAAGAATGTAGCTGCGCTGATGCACAAAGCGCTTATGCTGTCTGTTTGTTAGAGCGTTGTGGACATGGCTGCACTGATGATGATATTGCTCCTTGCTTAGCCAGTGTCGGTAAGTCATCACATAGAAGATTCGAGATATGTAATAATGTCAACTTGCAGATGCGGAATGTACCACGGATTGGACAACTTGCCCATTGCCTCCTGCATAGAGGCAATTGGAGTTGATAGCGAAGGAATGACGAAATGAATTTCGGATGAAATTTATGATTTATGAGGAAATGACGATCTGGAATTGGGATAAATTTGCTGGTAATTGCTCCGCTCCGAGCAATTGGAATGCGCCATGAGAGGCGAGTGTAAAACCTTCAAGAAAGATATAATTTATTGAAAAACAGCTAAAGTGTTCTAAATTGTTTTCGCAATCCAAATGATGAAGTGCATCACCGGTTCCTTTGGAGTTGAGAAACGGTAGTTGAATTCTAAGATTACCACAATCACATCAGGGCCACATCCAAAAATTTGATGAGAGCTACTGATTGATATATATCGACCAAATAAACAATTGCGCAACCAAAAACCCTATGGACTTACAGTGTGCATCTATCTAGATGAGGATGAGTAAAAAGTAATCTGAACACAATTTCATCACCATGTCTCCGACATTTACAGAGTAACACGGTGTCGGGGAGAGTTTATCTACCTTGACCGGAACTCAACTTCCTTCGTGCTATATCCATCGAAGTTGAGACGGAAAGTAATACAAGCAGCGACGAAAACATAGGATGCCAATTCTTGCTCTACCAGATACTGCTATTTTCATCGCAAGGTTGATTCCGGCCTTCGACTTATGATCAAGGTCATGATCTCGCAAAGTTCCTCGGAAAGTTCCATGGAATCCAGCGATTTCACAAATTCTCATCCTTTATCAATTATGAGTTATTGTAGGATGGGAAAACCCATAGAACCAAGTATTCATATTCATATTCAGTTACACAGCGGAACGACAAAGGTGTTCTCATCTCACTGGCGGAGCTACATACAACCGCATGTTGCAATTGGTGACTAACTGCGTCTAAGCGACAGTACATAAACAATCAAACGAACATGGAGAACCAAAATCTTTCCTATACTTTCATTCAATGTCCCTCCATTTTTTTTTTCAGTAATTGCGACCAAAATGTTTAGACGGCCTTTTTATTTTGCTCTTGCGACGGCGTTTGCCTACATAGCTTATCTATTCGCTGGATCAGTCACACAGAGCGAAAACGACACCGCTAAACAACTCGGTGAATGGCCTGGCAGGAATAACACCGTCTTGTTTCTCACCACTAGCGAACACGGATTGGCGAATGTTTTGCTGGCAACTAGTCATGCTTTACTTGTGGAACACAGTGATCTCGATATTCATTATGTGTCGTTTGAGAAGCTAAAGAATGACGTTACGACCATTTCTGAATTCGCGGCCAAGAACTCAGGTAGTGAGAGACCCATTACTTTCCATGAGTTGAAAGGGCCATCGTTTCAGAAAGCATTGAAAGACAGTGGAATTGGTGTTGGTGAAGCAATTAACGCACCTGGACTCACCGGATTGGGGAAGTTCTGCAGTAATATGAAGCTCTGGTTGATGCCATGGACAGCCCCTGATTATCTTGATCTCTATAAAGAGATATTTCGTATACTGGAGGCAGTGGATCCGATTGTTGTGGCCGTAGATCCATTATTCGGGCCTGGTATCGATGCTGTGCGAGCTCAAGGACGCAATCATGCTATCATTTCACCAAATACTCTCAAGGATAATTTCGTACAACTGCAACCTAGAGCCGCCGCGCTTTGGAAATATCCAGCGTAAGTTGCCCTCAAATTTCCTGATAAGAAATGATGCTCACAATTTCAGCCTGAGTTCCGCATACTCATATCCTGTGCCTTGGTATCTCATTCCATCAAACATATACCTGAACCTCCGACTCACATACACCTTCCTAGGAGCGCATGCTATCACCGGTAGTGTTATTGAGGAAAAGCGATCATATCTCAAGGAAAATGGAATTGCCAACCCGTTGGGCATGTTCACAGTCTACCACAAAGACTATCCATGGCTAACTCAAAGTTCCCAAGAGCTCGACTTCCCCCTCGATATCATCCCCGAAAATGTCATACAATGCGGTCCCATTTATCTTTCCACAGCACCAGCCTCAGAACAAGATCCAGAACTAGCTGAATGGCTAAAAATATCCCCAACAGTTCTGATCAACCTAGGAAGTACAGTAAATTACGACGAGCCCGCCGCAATAGAAATGGCAAAGGCCATTAGAGTTCTCCTCGACAACTCAACCGTCCAGATACTATGGAAATTCAACAAACGACACCAATTTACCGATCAATTCCTCGACATTCTCTCTGAGGATCTTGAATCCGGACGTGTAAGAATGTCAGATTGGATAAAAGTCGATCCAGCCGCGCTATTAGAAACGGGAAATATCATCTTCTCAGTTCATCACGGAGGCGCAAATTGTTTCCACGAAGCCATCGGTACTGGGATTCCTCAAGTGGTGCTCCCGATGTGGGTCGATCTGTATGATTTTGCAATTCGTGTTGAGTATCTAGGTGTGGGGGTATGGGGTAGTCGAAGTGCGGCACCTTATGTAAGTTGTCATGCTCATCGTTCTCCTTACTCGTGTATTTATATATATTATATCTACATCTATTCTAACATCAAATCTAGTGGGAAGCGGAAGAATTGAGCAGAGCATTTTTGAAACTCGTAGGAGATAACGATGAAGCGGTTTCCATGCGGAAAAGAGCGTGGGAATTGAGTAGACCATACAAGGCAAAACCAGGCCGGATAATTGCAGCTCATGAACTGGCGAAATTGGCACGATTGACATCGATATCATAATTTGCGCTTAAATGGCAACAGCTCAATATCATATTGAGAATTTCGTCGAGTTAAAATATAATTTCAATTATTATTTGGTCTTCGTCTATGTTTGGTTGGTTGTAGGGTATGGTTGATTAATTAGGGCGAGACTTGTGGTTAGAATGTTTGGAATTTTTATTTTCGATGGGTTCGTTGGTTTATTGATTGGGTGGGTGATTGAAGTATAGAGGGAAATAGTTCAAATGTGTTTATTCGCTCAGGAATTTGAAAGAGGATCTTCTTGTTATGTAGGCGCGAGTTGCCAATGACGAGACTAGCGTCAATGATGATGCTATGTAATAGAGGGGAGCGTAGTGGTGGGGAAAAATGCCATTATTTCTAGACCGTGTTTATTTAGAGCCTTGGAAACTATCACAAGAGCCTTTTATTCTAGATTTATTATCTATCTAGACCAAATTTCATGTACCCGTAGATATCGTTAAAACTCGCTACTCCCCATAGCCCTCAATAGGTCTACCTGGCCTTCTGTTGCTCTCACCTTACCACATGCCATCACTCAATCAAGGCAAACTAAGAAATAACTGCAACATCTTAGGATAATTAGGTGTTCCAAGACCGGTAACAGGATCCCACCTATTAGGCATCATTAGCAAGAAGCTCACTCGACAACGGTCGGGGAAAACATACCCAGGCACAGCACTGAACCCAGCAGTACCACAATTAGGGTTGCTTCCATTTGTGATATCGTTCAAAACATGAGGGTTAGAATAGAGTACTGGATTAATAAATCCCACAGTAGATTTTCCAATCGCGAGACGTTCTTCGTTGATCTATAGTTTCGTTAGTATTGGCCAATTAGAGCGTTGGATTTCACTTACCAAATTGATGACGGAAGAGAAAATGGGTGTGCCTAGGTAATATTAGTAAAATTGAAGGAATAATATTTGGATTGAGAAAAGACGTACTCGCACTTGTACCTCCGCTCAGACTAAAATTTCCTTGTAAGAATGTTGCGATGTTATCTCCATTTGCAGAAACATCTGGAATACCTCTTCCAGCACGATTGTACAGTCCACCATTAGCCCCCAGAGTCACATTGCTACCGGCAGTGCCTTTGTAGTAAGGATAAGGAGGGCTGTGGTGCGCAAAATATCTGCAATGATTTTTTAGGATATAGCAATATAGTGACAAAGGGAGAAACTTACGCTGCCACTGCCTCTTTCTGGTAAGAGGGTATTGCGTAGACATTGCTAAATCCTCCACCAGAAGAGTATGCACGAGAATATGGTTGACCTTTGAGATCGTTGGCTGCACTTTCTGGCTCGAAAACTGTATGGCCTGGATAGACTTTTGTGGCACCGACTGCTGTTACGTATGGACAACTTTGAATTGTCAGTATTGACGTGGGTCAAATATAAACAAGGCCGTGTTATGGGTTTGGGGAAAATGAAATTGAGAAAACATACTTAACAGGAAATTGAGGATTAAAAACATTTGCTTTTGGACCCAAACATCCGCTTTCTGTAGCATCACCAGGCGATCCACCAACACCAGAATCTCCAGAAGAATAGAGGAAAGTGTGTCCTTGTAACCCAAGTTTCAGGTATCTATCTCCGGTAAGCATCTGATCATGAATATCTGACAATACTACATACTCATTACATTGTCTCTTCATATAGTATTCGGGAAGATCTATCTCTGCTTGTCCGTAGGATGTTGAGACTACATTTGTGGGTTTGTAAACGCCACACATCAATTTTCCTTTATATCCACCATCTGCGGAATCCGGATAGATAGGATCAAGAACAGGATCATTTCCAGTCTCGCCATAAGCCGAGTATGTACAGTACGACTAGTGAAAATGATCAGTCTCATGCCTTGAATTGAGGATTGAGAATTCATACCCCATCAATAGCATCCAGAAATGTGTTAAATGCGCCCACGGTAGGATTTTCATTTGAATAGTTGATATCATCCGTTTGATATAGCACTAGCTTCTGAGGATACAGTAAAGGATATGCCAATTCAAAATCTAATAAACTCTCTCCACCTGCTTCGGAGACAGGGACTGGAGCCACAGCGCCATCCACAAAATTAGGAATTGGATGTGTACCCTTAGGAATATATGGGGTATAATTAGCAAAGAATAGGTCCAAATCTTCTTGGTCATAGAAGTCTCCTGATTCCCAAATGGCCATTGCATTATTAGGGTTTGCTTTACTAGCGGGGGGTATATTATAGAGTGCTTTAACACAATCTGGAGTGATGATCTCGTCGCAGGTCGCTAGTGAGCTTGAATTGTAGTGCGAGTAGGCTTCGAATGAAGCTTTCAGTCGGCGTAATGGTTCATAACCCTTACCTCTTCCCCCATCAAGAATGCTGCGTTTGGACGACGCTGTCTTCTTCGTGGAGATTAGTTTGACACCTGGAGTGATGTAATCCACGTGTGGTTGAACATAGGCTGGAAGGTGGTATCTATGGTATTCTGTTTAGCATTTTTCACGTAATGTTTAAGACGAATTGATGTCTACGAATCAATATAGGAGACTCAATTTGAGGAATCAGGGAAAAGAATATCTTACTCATCGCATGCAGCAGCTATTTCGTCAGTTGATGAATGCTCGTATGTGTAATACTGGGTATTGAGTAATGCCTCAAGCTCACTCGATGTGGCATCAAATGCATACCATCCCTTTGTATCGGAGTGAACAATTCGACTAGCCGCAATACCGGAGTCGACCAGCCAATTCCGAACAACATCAATCGCTTCTTCTGAAGGTGCAAACATTTCATGTACTTGTTCTGCTGTCCAGTGTTTACCATAATTTGAGGATTTGGGATGTGAGCTGCAAAGCAATTAGTACAATAGAATGATACACAATATAACGCTCAGATTCCCTGTATCATAGACTACTTACACATCCATAAGAAAGTCATGTCCCTTCTCAAGATTATTCTGAGCTAAACCAATACGCACAGGAAGTAAAGTTGTGCCGGCAATTCGGTCGCGCTTCATCCATTGTGTGCGAGGGAAATTTCTCTTTTCATGGGAAACAAGTGATGAACGAGAGGCATGAATATCAACACTCGGAAGAGCAGCAGCAATGATTCCCGGAACAATCAAAACAGCTGAAGCAAAATAAGAAAAATGCATCGTGATTGATTGAATTGGCTCAGCAAATACCAAGGGCAGGACCTACCGACATATGTCCCTTTTTAAAGATCTTTTGAAGATATGAGGGCATTGACCAAATGATGGACAGGTACTACGAACCCTGCAACACTTGTTGTCAATCCGGAAGGTCACTTCATCTGCTCATAACGGCATTATGCAGTGCTTATGTATCCTTCTGAATTGGGAAGTTATCCCCAGTTCCCGATCATCTTGCATCATTGCAGGATTCGACGTTGTCAATAGATAACGGTGTTTTCGTGCCAATGATTAGAGTTTGCTAGGTTCAGCAGATCATCCCCGGGATGAAAAGATATCGAATGCTATCGTGGCATTGAATCGAAAGACGCGGAATGAGAGATTTGTGTTCATTTATCGGACAAAATCCACTTGAATGCTTGGTGGACATCATGTCGTCCGTCCGTCCTAGAACATTGATACGGTAGCAGATTGCACTTGGTCGCTTCCAGTGATCAGTTTCCTCCAAAATCATGATGATTATCTAGTAAGTAGATGCTCAATTCCAAACAAAGCTTCCTTTTCAATCTTGTAAGTAGCAAGCAAGAAATATCAATTATAAATATATTTTGGTGATGATTTAAAAGCTTCATTGAAAATATAAATGTGAAATTGCCCCACTAAGCACCCAATATGATGCAATGGGATATTCTGTACGGTGTACGGTGTACCTGAGACGCTTTGACGCAAAACTACATCAGCACTTCCCCCACCATAGCAAAGAAGAAGGAAGAAGGTAGATAAAAGTAGGTAAATTTAGATAAACTTTGAAGGAAATACAATCATCGCCACTTCTACGAGATGAAGCAAAGGTTTTCTTCGATTGACGTCAAGGTAAGTCAACTAACCCTTGACATAGTTCTTGCCCTTTGATTCCATCTTTTAACTCCCTCAGGTCATCGCCCATGAACTTTCAAATGCATTGGTTACGCTGCGAGTTTCTAATATTTACGACCTCTCATCAAAGATTTTCTTGGTGAAGTTCGCGAAACCGGACAACAAACAGCAGATCCTCATAGATTCAGGATTTCGATGCCATCTCACCGACTTCTCTCGAGCGACCGCAGCTGCTCCTAGTGTATTCGTACAGCGATTAAGGAAATATCTAAAGACAAGACGGGTCACACAAGTTTCTCAAGTTGGGACGGATCGCATAATCGAGTTTCAATTCAGCGATGGACAATACAGGTTATATTTGGAGTTTTATGCTGGCGGAAATATCATTCTCACAGACAAGGAGCTAAACATCTTAACCTTGCTCCGAGTGGTCGATCCGGGAGAAGCTCAAGAAGAATTACGTGTGGGACTCAAATATTCTTTGGAAAATCGACAGAATTATGGAGGAATTCCAGATTTGACTAGAGAACGCATTAAGGAAGCTTTACAAAAGGGGGCAGATAAGGGAGAGGATGATTCCGGGAAAAAGAAGAAAAAGCCTGGGGATGCTTTACGAAAAGCTTTAGCAGTGTCTATTACAGAATTTGCTCCGATGCTAGTAGATCACGCAATGCGTATCACAAATTTCAATTTTTCTCTCAAGCCGTCTGAAGTCCTGCAGAGCGAAGATCTTTTGGATCATTTGATGAAATCACTTCAAGAAGCCCAACGAGTTGTTCAAGAGATCACCAGTTCTGAAACTTCAAAAGGATATATCATAGCAAAGAAAAAGGACTCTCAGACAATATCAGATGATAATCAGGACGAGGAACGAAAGGGTTTCCTTTACGATGATTTTCATCCATTCAAACCACGACAATTTCAGGACGATCCAACATTGGTCTTTTTAGAATTTGAAGGCTTCAACAAAACTGTTGATGAGTTCTTTTCCTCAATCGAAGGACAAAAGCTTGAATCGAGACTGGAAGAGAGAGAATTGAACGCCAAAAAGAAGATTCAGGCGGCAAGAAATGAACAAGCCAAACGTCTAGGCGGATTACAGGAAATTCAGGCACTCAATGAACGTAAAGCTAGTGCTTTGCAAGCTAACGTTGAACGAGTCCAAGAGGCCAGAGACGCTGTCAATGGCCTAATCGCGCAAGGTATGGATTGGTTCGAGATTGGACGTCTAATTGAGTTGGAACAGAAGCGCAAAAATCCGGTAGCTTCGATGATCAAATTACCTTTGAAACTTGATCAGAATACAGTAACTCTCTTGTTGGATGAGGAAGTTTTTAACGACGAGGAAGATTCGAGCTATGAAACAGACAGTGATGTGTCCGACAGCGAAGATGAGAAGGCTGCTAAAACCATTGAAAAGGAAGAAAAAGCTACAGACACACGACTCGCGATCGATATCAATCTCTCATTGTCACCTTGGGCAAATGCACGCAATTACTTCGATCAAAAACGTTCAGCAGCGTCAAAGGAAGACAAGACCTTGCAATCATCTTCCAAGGCGTTGAAAAGCACCGAAGCGAAGATTGCTCAGGATTTAAAGAAAGGCTTGAAGCAAGAAAAGACCATTTTACGACCGGTGCGAAAACAGATATGGTTTGAAAAATTTATTTGGTTCATATCTAGCGATGGATATCTAGTTCTTGCAGGCAAAGACGCACAACAAAGTGAAATCCTGTACAAGAGATATCTTAGGAAGGGGGATATGTACTTACATGCAGATATAAGCGGTGCAGCGTCCGTCGTTGTGAGGAACAACCCGAAGACACCGGATGCCCCAATTCCTCCACAAACCCTCAGTCAAGCTGGAACCTTGGTAGTTGCTACATCAAGTGCTTGGGATTCTAAAGCTGGTATGTCTGCTTGGTGGGTTAATGCAGATCAAGTATCGAAAGCAGCTTCTACTGGTGAATTTCTTCCTGCCGGTAAATTCATGATTCAAGGGAAGAAGAATTTCTTACCTCCTGCACAGCTACTTCTTGGCTTTGGTGTTTTATTTCAAATCAGCGATGAGAGTAAAGCTAGACACGTCAAACATAGATTCCAAGATGATGGGCCAGTGGGTGGCTCGACGACAGATGCTACCGCTGCTGGTGGTTCTGTTGACGATGAAAGTTTTGAGGACGAGTTAAATCAATCTGACGAAGACGAGCCGAAACCTGCAGAGGACGTTGACCAGGTTGATGATGATAAGGATGATTCAGATGAAGACGACGCTGACTCGAAGCCTAATCCTTTACAGGGTGAAAGGGATCAAAGCGACGAAGCAATTTTACAAGATAAGATCGAGACTCTACAAATCGACGATAAAGTTGCTCAGCCACCGACCTCAGAAACACAGATAGAGGACTCAGATGAAGATTCTGTCAAGGACTCACAGTCTATCACCCCTGGCAAAAAAGCTACATCTGTTCAGGATCCACCCAAAAAGGGTCCAGCTCCAGCCAAGCGAGGCAAGAAGGGAAAGGCCAAGAAAATTGCACAGAAATACAAGGATCAAGATGAAGAAGATCGGATAGCTGCTCAAGAAATCATTGGAGCTGCTGCCGGTCAAGAAAAGGCCGAAGCCGAGGCAAAAGCTAAAGCAGCTCGAGAAGCTGAATTTGCTTTCCAGAAAGAACGTCGAAGAGCACAACATGAACGTACACAGAAAGAAACAGCCGAACACGAACAGATGCGTAAATTGATGCTTGAAGATGGTATCGATACTCTTGAAGATAACGAGGCCGAAAAAATGACATCTTTAGATGCATTTGTAGGTCTTCCGTTACCAGGTGATGAAATCCTAGAGGTGATCCCTGTTTGTGCACCATGGGCTGCTATGGGGAAATATAAGTATAAAGCAAAGATTCAACCGGGTGCTCAGAAGAAGGGAAAAGCTGTAAGAGAAATTCTGGGGAAATGGATTGCGGCTGCTAGTGCAAAGAATGTATTGGATGAATCGAGCATGGATGTTGAGAGAATTTGGCCGAGGGAATTAGATCTTATTAAAGGATTGAAGCCGGAAGAGACTACTAATGTGGTACCGGTGGGGAAAGTAAGAGTTATGATGGCTGGTGGGTCGTCGGGTGCGGCTGGGGCGAAGGGGGATAAGGGGAAGAGTGGTGGGGGTGGTGGTAGAGGTGGTAAGGGTAGTAAAAGGCGATAGATTATATAGCATAGCAAACTCGAGTAGCATAGTATAGATACTGCCTATCCATATAGATTTTGAATCGCTAGATTAGACTCGGTGAAAAGTGAGAAATTCTATACATGGGAAAATGCGTATTTCTGTTGCATAAGCTAGCTATATGAACTGTATACAGTGAACGGATATATATACCTTTATATAATATATACACCAACCGTTCCTCAGACTCCGTAATCTGTATCATCACAATATATAATTCATATGATAATGAACCCCCGTATTGGAAATGCTTCCTTTTTCCTTTCTTTACCAAATCCAAATCCATATCCAAATCCATATCCATATCCATATCCATATCCATACCCAAATAAATAAAACTCCTCACTGCCATCTACTAGTATTCATCTACTAATATTTCAACTACATTATTTATAATTATCTATATTACTACTCTATAATGATTCGATCTATTTATCTCTGCTTAAGATCTTGTTTGTTTTATATAATAATATATGTATATAGATATATACAGCAGATACTAGTATTGGTATAAAGATATAGATTAATAATCTGAAATTCAATATCGTATATTATTATATTCTAATGCGTGCTCAAAAATACTAATGCTATTTATTCATCTTATTATATTTCGTAGGGGATGTATCATATATATATATATAGGAACCACGCGTATATTACTCCTATTATCGATTTTAAGTTTCTTGTGTGGTAAGCTAGCTGTCTTATGGTAATGGATATATATATACTCGGTAAGATTTTCTTCGAACCTTTAAACACGTTTTCGTGGGTCTAGATATCATTTCAAGCTTATAGATAGATAGATAGATAGATGTATGTCATGCAAAGATATACAATCGATATTTCGTCCATATATCCAAAACCTGTAAAGGAATGGAGGAAATAAGGTATAAGTATTATCTATCTATCTATCTATATATCCCTGTGCCAATACATACTATTATCCACCGAGTCCAGTACATATAGCTTTAAGCAAAAGACGAGCATTCCACCCTGACCAGTCAAACTCTCGGAACCGAGGTCCAACAGCTGCAGCGGCAACATGCATATTCTGACGTGCCAAGTCCGAATTAATTGCGTAATGCCCGGCGACTAGCTAGCCGGGGATTTCTTAGCTATACTCACGAGGCTATCAATTATGGTTCATCGGTTATATGAGAGTAAGATTTATTCCGATGTTTTGTGGTATTGGATGGGAGGATGTGAATTGAGGCTGCGAATGAAAATATTGATTAGAAATAGTTAATAGAAATAAGGAAGGCGATCAGAAAAGCTTGTCTGATGATTGGATTTGAATTGTGAGGCTGAATGAAGGAGAAGATATTAGTTAGTAGCGATTGGATGGATTGAAGTCAGTAGGTAGCGGGGACTACTCGAGTAATATAAACTCAAATAATGGTGTGTACCTACCTACCTACTCGATCTCAAGCCGGATATTTCCCGCTTGCATAATTCTCTATCGAGAGATATTGAGACACGTAGAATAAATATATAATAATGCAAAGAATGCATAACTCCAAGCCCTCCCGTTCGTGTCCTTGCAGGCAAAACTACTGCGCACTTAGATCACGCGCCTCTTCTAGCGTGATGCATGTACCGTACCGTACTGTAGCTCAGCCTTCGACGACATTGTCGAAGCTGCTAAGCAAATCAATTCTTAGACAAAATCGGGCTGTAACGGCCCGGGACCCACTTGGCTGGAATTCTGACGAGAGGTTCGTGGATGAAGATTGCTCTTGTTCGTGAATGAATGTTGATGATGAATCATGGAACATATATCCTCCGTATATAAATGCTCAGCTATAGTCTTGGCCACTAGATCTTTCCCATGGTAGATTATTACTTGGATATGGTTATCCAAGAGATAAATGCGAATCACGTGATAGATACAAACGATCTGGATGTCTTCCTCGCATCGGAAGTCGGGAATCTGACACCACCTTTGTATGGATCAACTCAATTTGCCCAAAGAAGTTTATATTAAAATTGGGCGTTGGTAATCTCGCAGAACAGAAGAAGGGCTCTGCCGAAAAACTCAATCGATCGTCTCGGGATAATCCTTGTATCATTATGGGGGTGATCTGGGGCACTTTGAAGAAGCTGGGCGAGCAGGAAAAGATGAAAAGATGGAACCGATGATTTATACATGTGAGGCTTGTATCTATCTAAGGAGTAGTGGTATCTATTTGATCTAGTCGATCTAGTCGATCTAGTTGATCTAATTGATCTGATTGATCTAATTGTATACTCGGCGTCCAAGCATTGGCTGGTATATGATGAATTGCCACTGATTTCCGTAATGAAAGACTGAACATACATAAGTCTGAAAAGAACGTTGAACCGTTGAGAAAGGTTCGTTTCGGATGAAGTTCTAGGGATCTCCTTGGATGTGGAAGCTCGTACTTGATCTGATATAGGGTATGGGGGTTATATAAGCCACGTTAGTTTTTGATTAGCCATAGAAAGAGAGAGAGAAAGAGAAAGAGAAAGAAAAAGAGAAAGAAATTTGAAGAAATGATGTCATGTGCACAGTTCTTTGGGTGAACAATTTTGAACTTTATATTATTTATTAAAATAAATTTGATATTATTTATTGTATTTGGTTTGGTAAAGAGCCGAAGAAAAGGGTCAATCAAGGGCCAAGACTCAACACGCCAAAACCTCGTCTGATTCTGAACCATATATACTTTTCGACGGCTCTAGGCGAAATTTGCAATTGGTCTCAATATCTAAAAACGGGAGCGTCCTAGTTTCCCCACGCCGTCCAAAAATCCATAGGATTAGTTAGCAACGTCAAGTCAAGCAAATAACCCCGAGAACCATTGCTGCAGTTGTATACTCGGTGAAGACACAGTAGCGGGGCACAAGGATTCGGAATTTCAGATACCTCATATCGTTCAATGGTAATTTTCGGAAGATTTTTGGATGGATTACCTACCTACTCCTCCGTACACTGCTGGTTGGCGTGCACAATAGCCCGTAAGGCATCAGAATAGTGGGGGGGGAATCTGCAGCCCAATGAACTGAGCCCTGCATGAAAGAACACCATCACCCCCCTTTGAGATTTATCATGATGAATGATAATTGGATTCCGGCGTGGAAATGGATGATTTGATACCTATGGTAGCCATTGGTAGGACCGGGTGGGTGGGTAGGTAGAGAAGGCTGTACCGTAGGTATCTCTCTACTTGTGCCTGAGCATCAAAGTGGTCCCTATGCGGAGAGATTAGGTTCGGAGAGTTGGAAAACAGTCTCTGGTAGTTCAGTTGTTACTTGAGGGAAAAGGGGGAGGAGGGATATCTAAAGGGAGGAGAGATATCTAAAGGGAGGAATATCTAAAGGGAGGAGGGTTATCTGAAGCGAGAAGGTACCGATTAGTTCTAGATCGGGGTATATGGGATATGAGTTATTTTCTTCCCTGGACTGATAAAACAATATGACTCTCTCATCGTGAATTGTTTCAAACATCACTACAATCAAGCATTCACTCTCATACTCTTCGTATCACTCACTGGGTACTGGGTACTACTTGTAATCCCTTCCCACACTTCACTTCACTTCACCTCACTTCACTTCAAGCACAATAATAAAATTCAGACATGGATTAATTTTCGGTTCCCTCTTCCCTCTTCAAAGAAAACGTCATGGTCAAGGGTTCAATGAATCTCAATATCTGTAATCTATGCATCTGTGCATCTGTGCGCAATCTCATCCCAAAAAAAAAAAAGACGTAGCAATCCATACATGCTTCCATACATCCTTACCATACATCCATACATCCATACATCCATCCGTACATACGACCCTCACTACTCAACCCATCCAATATCGCGATTCACAAAAGAAGAGATAATTCCACATTCCAAACACTAAAAAATCTGGTCGCAATCAGGTATACTTTCATTTATTTTTCCTGAATATCACAACAAAAGGAGTTAGTGTAGGAAGAAAGCAGAAGAACATCCATCATCATCATCACCTTACTCCCTCCATCTACACGTTTTGCTCTCTTCGAAAGCCTACTAAGCAATCAGAAAGAGAAAAGACAAAAGACAAAAGACAAAAGACAAAAGACAAAAGACGAACCGGAATCTTGGAAACAAGATATCTATCAAATCACTCTCTTTTTATCATTTCCTCTTTTTGATTCATTCTGTCTTTACTTCCTTTACCCACATTCTCAACTAACGTACATACATACATACAAACAACCTTTACCCTTACCTCATCGTCGTCGTCCTCCTTTTACCTTTTTTTTTTATCTTCTTTTGTCTCCCTTGGTTCCTTTATCTTCTTCTTCATCCTTCACACGCCAGAATTATTTTGGTTGGTGCGACCTTGACCAATCCACGAAACCAATTGCAAAAAAGTCTTACTCGGCGGGGTTGATCATCTCATCCAAAACATTCGAACACACACACACACACACACACACACACACACATATACATATACATATACATATACATATACACCATATATACACCACACATACATCACACATACACCAGCCAACTAAAGCGCCACATTCTCACCCCTCAACTTATTAAACCTTACGACCGATTACCCCATATCTACTTGTTTCGTCGTCTCACTACCACTCATCATCACAAAATAAAATATCTGCCAAACATAATTCGAGTCTCTTTGGCTGCAGTCAGATATTAATTTCTGCGGGTATCCGTCTACTGGTCATTGGCAGCCTTATCCTTCCAAGACCTGCATCCTCGAGTCCGGACATTTTATTTACCATTTTAATGTTTGTCAACACCACTTCCGCTTCTTGTACAACTTTTATATCGTGAGGGATTGGGCTGGCAGCGGTGTTCATACCATTCGGATTTGCTAACGGTTACACTGTTTTTCGCTAGACCAAAATTTACGAAAAAGCTGAAAATATCGGGTCGAGTCAAGTCAAGTCGAGTCCAAATTTTTGGCGCCGATTTTCGAGTCATCATTCCTCCCACTCTCTACTCTTATCTGTCGCTAGCTACAATCAACGGCAACTTCAAACACCTATATACCATACCATAATATTAGTTCAATCCAAAAACAATCAAAATGAGTGACCGATACACCAGGCATACACGACCACGCTCCCCAACGTATAATCCTGCGCGAGCCAGCCTCCCAGTCGACTTGTCATACAATAATCATTCCTCGGGATCACATACTCATCATCATCATGTCGTACCCTTATCTCGACACGAAAACCCTCGAAGCAGCAGCTCAAGCTTTAATTCTTCCAATGTTCCGATTACGACCACAACATACAAAGTCAAACCTGATCATCGTTCTGCTAGTCGCACTCGCAGCAATACGGTTGATTCTCGACCTAATGCTCATACCGTTTTCACCTCAATCCCAAAGCATCCAGCCGTTGTCCATACTTCGAGTGTGAGACCTGCCAGTCCATCCATCAAGAATCCATATCGCTCTAGCCAAGAGGAATATTATGCAATTCCAGCTTCATCTCGAAGTTCTCACCACCACAACAGATATAGTGCTTCGATGGATAATGCCGATATGAGCAGATTATCCCGAGAATCTCAAGGACATAGAGACCCCAGTCATCTTCGAATTGGTATTCCTGGTAGCAGAGACATTCCAACGTATGTTCCTACCCCAACAACTTCTTCATCATACATACCTACCCCAATCACTGCATCAACGTATACCCCAGCATCTACTCCATCATACGCCACAACAACCACCACCATCACCAAACCTCGTGGACAAATATATACAGGCAACTTGGTACGACACCCTGATACCGTCGCAGATGATTATGGTGAGGATGGTTATGGATACACAAATCCTAAAGATTTGGTTCAGTACGATTTAAACAATACCAATCCAAGACATTCCCGCAGGGACAGTTTCGATACTAGATCATCTAGACCCTCTAGTGCTAGCATGGCCGGTTCCACGGGATTTGGTGAGACTGTCCAGTCCCCAAGATCTTATGATACTAGAGAGCGTGGTCCACCACCATCTACTCGTGGTTTTGACAGAATTCAAACATGGGATACTCAACCAGCTGCCGTTCGAATACCCGTCCCTCATGTCACACCTATTGAACCAGTTCAGCGCCCAATACGCATGGATCCACCTGTAGGATATGAGAGTGAAGGATCTCAACGACGAACTTCAACTAGGCGCCCCGTTTCTACGTACCAAGAGAGAGATAGCAGACATCCCCCTAGAGACGAATACTATGGATTACGAGATGAAGAGATGCGAGAGCGGAGACCACAGCATAGACATGAGAGATATGACGATACTGTTGAGCAACGTGGTTTTGGATTGCGTCCTGAGAGAACAGAAAGACAAGATAGACCAGCCAGTCGAGCCGAGAGATCAGAAAGACCAGCCAGTCGAGCCGAGAGATCAGAAAGGCCAGCTAGTAGGGCAGAAAGACCAGAAAGACCAGAGAGAAGTGAGAGAAATGAGAGACACGAAAGATCTGATAGACACGATAGATCTCCAAGAAATGAACGTGAGGATGATCGCCGCGAGAAGAAGTCTAGTACCCATGAAAAGATCGCAGCAGGACTTAGCATTGCTTCTGCCGCTCTTGGTCTCGGAGCGATGGCAAATACTATAATGCCTGATGAACGTGATGACAGAGACGATGAGAGAAGGCGCAAGGATTACAGCGATGATTCACGCAGAAGACGTGAGCGTGTTGACTCTCGGGAGTCCTCGGAATCTGATAGACCAGATCGCAAGGAAAGGAGGGAAAGAATTCATCACGACGAGAGAGAATCTAATGAATCAGTTGGTAGAGAACCCAAGGAGAGACTTCATAGAGATAAAGGTGAAGTTACACCACCATTACCTCCTCGCCCTCGCGAAGAAGAAGATTTACCTCAACCGAGAAAAGAAAGAAGCCAAGAAGAAATTCCTTCCAATCCACGTGACGTTGCTAGAGAAAGCAAAGATAGACGTTCACCAGACAACGACTTTGTCGATTTGAGTGGTCGTAATCCCAAGGAAAAATTAACTTCCCAAGATGATCGTCCTCGTAGTGACGTAGCAACAACCGGTGTTACACAGGATATTCATTCAGATACCTCCGATGAAGCAACCAACCATCATCGAAGACCTAGACGTATTTCTGGAGCTTCAGCTGCACCATTCAATCCTAGAGATACTATGGATCTAAAAGCATTGAAAGCTGCGCTTGCTGACCAAGATACTCCTGCTGATAAAGAGCCTGTACCAGTATTGGCTCCTAAACAATCTGCTCAAGAACCTACTTTGGCACCAGCCAGTAAGCCACTTGGGAGGAGGTCTATCACCAAAGATATGGCTGAGGTGGCAGAATTGAGAGCTGAACTCAACCGTGAAGAGCGAGGTCGACGTGAGTCATTGGCACCTACAACCACCGAAAATAAACAACTCCGAGTCGTTTCACCACCAAGAGAGAAGGTTGAAGAGAAATCCGAAAAACCTGCCATCAAGGGTATTTTACGTCAACCACGTGAGAAGTTTCCCGAGGATCCTGCTCCAATTCGGGAAGGTGTCGCTCCATTGAAAGATGCCAAGAAAGATGGTGTACCTCCAGATGCACGTTGGACTAAGATTGCAAGAAAGTTGGTTAATCCAGCTGCATTGGAAGTTGGAAAGGAAAGATTTGAAGCTAGGGATGATTTTGTGATTGTACTTAGGGTATTGAGTCGTGAAGAAATTCAAGCTTACGCTACTGCTACTCAACAAATTCGAGGTATGTTCTCATGAGATTTATAGATTGAGTAAATGACTAATCATCTTTACAGCCGCTAGGGAAGAAAGAGAAGAAGAAGCAGATCGTGCTCGTCGTCGTGCAAAACGTGAAACTCGCGAGAGACGTAATCGTAA
Organism: Sclerotinia glacialis; assembly: GCA_002162575.1. Taxonomy (NCBI): domain Eukaryota; kingdom Fungi; phylum Ascomycota; class Leotiomycetes; order Helotiales; family Sclerotiniaceae; genus Sclerotinia; species Sclerotinia glacialis. Next base: position 90,799 of record NGKH01000009.1, on the reverse strand, counting down.
AAGAGAAGAACATGGTCGAAGTCGTCATCATCATAGCGAATCCGATAGTTCTGAATCATATGAAGATGATAGACCAAGAATGTTAGAAGCTGCTCCACCTGGATCTAGTAAGCGAGCTACATTTGGAGATGATGCTTTGATGAGTGGTGGATTCGGTTCGGAGAGAGAAAGAGTTGAGATTGGAAGATGAGGGATTTCAATGAAGAGGAATTTAAATGAAGAAATGGAAATGAAGCACTGTTAGGGATCATTGTTGTCTGCATTCAGCATTTTATATGGCCGTATCATATCATATCATTTGCATTTTTGAACTTAGCGAATAGGATTTCGGGTTTTGATAGGTTTTGCGAATGGAAAGAGGCTTGGATTGGGCTGGAAGAAAAAGTGTAATGGTATCGGTTGAGGGGAATGGGGTCGAAATTATCAGACAAATGTTGGTAGGAGAGATGTGTGTAAGAAAGTGGAATGAATATTGTAGTATAAGATAAGGATACATTTAATGATTATGATGATGGCTTTGGCTATGGTTATGGCCATGGGTATGAATTTTATTAGATTATGGATGTCGGTTGATTTGATAAGTGTGGATGGATGGGGGTGGGTGATTTAATAGATAGATGAATATAAATAAATAAAAATAGATTGAGAGCCTGTATTTTGTAGATGAATGAATGTGACTGAGAATGAGATAGAAAGAGAGCTTGGAGCGAGTGTTTTGCAAACAGAGTGCGAGTACTTTTTTGGGAATTGGAGGATTAGGGGGAAGGGTGGAAGGAGGGAGGAGGGAAGGGAGGAGGGAAATGGGAAATGGGGGAGGGAGAGGGAGAGGGAGAGAAGGTTTGATTAGATGAATTGATTGATTGATTGATGGAATAAATGAATAGATTCATAAGTATTGAAAATAAAGAGATGAGGAGGGAGGAGGGAAGGGGAGGAGAGTAGAGAGACAGAATCTTTCAATAATATAATTGTGGATTCACTTTTTCCATAATAAACATATTATAACTATATATAACTATATAATTAATGATTTAAATAGTATTATATAATAAAAGGGAATGTTGTCGAAATTCATGAAAAACGTGTTCCGGTTAATTATCAGTGTTATTTATGGTCATTGTATCTTATCTCAATTTTCAGACCCTTTGATTCGATTTTACGTTCTGTATTTTAGCTTCGTTTTATGATAAAATACACGGATTTTTACTAATTATTTTATAATTATAATTCGGTTAATCAGGATTCAGGGAACGATAATCTTCTAGAGGGTTTGAGAGCTTTTGGTTGCTTTTTTGGTGAATATTTGAAATCCTTTAATGAGAGATCTTTGAAGATATATATGTTTTTTTCAACAATAGTTTATCGAAAAATTAATTATATTATTCGAAAGTCTTCAATTTGTAATATTTATTGAACTTGTATTATAGTTTTAGATAATATTGTTGAATTATAAAGTATTTATTAAAATTTAAATTTTCATTGTTAAAAGTAATGAAATGAAACTATATAGAATAAATATCAAATCAATATTTTTTTATATTTTTATTTTGAATTATAATAATTTTGATATCTATATATTAATTACGAAAATAGGTATAATCGAATCGGCTTTTCGAATTGAATATATTATTAATCTGTTGATTGCATTAGTGGTGTTGAAGGTATGTTGTTGATCGATAATTGAAATCAAAATGGATATTGGAATGGGTATTGGAATGGGTATCGGAATAGGTACAAAATGGATTGGAATTAAGTTTTTAGAAATCTAAAAGTTATTTTTAGATATATAGAACTATTCAGGACTATTCAGGATTATTCAGGAAAAGACAAAAGTTGAGGAATTGGAGATAGTTGATAATGATGGAAAAGATATATTCATTTTCGAAGTGAAATATTTGAAATATAAGATTTATGGATTTTCAAATTCTCATTTTGAAGCATTTTATTTTTTCGAAATCAATAATCACAATTCTTTTTGATAAATCTATATAATCCTTAAAAATGTTTTAATTTATATGATTTTCAAGATATCAATCAATTTTTCGAAAAAGATTGTGATTGTTGATTTTGAAAGGGTAAAGTGGTCGTTATCGCGAAATGTTATATTTTGAAAATACAATTATTATTTTTCAACGATATATATTTTTCTGATCAAATAATATTATAATAATATAATATATATAAAAATGAAAAGAAAAATTAGATTTATTTATTAAATCTGTATTGAAACTATATAATTATTGATAGATTTTTAATATATTAAATAATTATTGAATATAAATCGAAATGTTATATTTTATATCAAAACAACGATTAAATTGTTTCAGATCCTTCGGAGATCCTACAATGGTACCCCACATGCTTCTCATTGGTCGGTTTATAGATTTTAGGATTATATAATCTCCGAAGGGTCTGAGGATGAGATAAATTGTATCTAGCTATAGATTTCTAGATTCTCTAAACCCACTCCAAAAAAAAGTCTCCCCCATTCCCCTCCCTCTTTGCAAAACCAAAGAAGAAGAAGAAGAAGAAGAAGAAGAAGAAGAAGAAGAAGAAGAGAAATAGTTCCCTTGAAAAAAAAGGAGGGGGGAAAAAATGTTTATAAACAGGAAAGATGAATGAATGAATGCAAAAGGAAGAAGGGTCCTGCAAAAAGAAAGTGTTTGGGAATTAGGAAAAAAGTTGATTTCCGGTACGGGGAATTGAACCCCGGTCTCCCGCGACCTATATAATCTCTTCTCCACACTCTCTAAGATGTGGATGTAGATATGGATATTGAGAGGCGGAAATGCTAGCCACTACACCATGCCGGATTATCTTGACGTAGAAGAGAGCACAATGTGAATATATGAATGATAGAAAAAGAGATGTGGGGTAGAAAAAGGTGCTAGGTAGTTCACCGCTTTTGTTTTACCGGCTGTGATTTTTATTGGGCTTGAATCTTATGATCGCTTGAGTAAATAAAGTAAGGTTAATCTAGGATGCTTTTTATCTTCCATTCGACTTTAACTTTCGCATGCATTTGAAGTTGTGTTTATGCATTCATGTTCTTCGAAGATTGGATGGATTGTGGAGTTTAGTGATTTTGGAATTACTTATTCTGCTGCTGCGAACTGGAATTGGATTTGGTGGAATTTAAGTTGGAGGTAGAACTAGAACTAGAACTAGAACTACGGCGTGCTTGTCTTGTAATTGTCACTCTATGAGGTTGGGTGTCGGTGGATTTTTGGTTCTGATCTAGGATTGAGATGTTATATTTTTGGATTCGTATGTTGATTTGTATTGTTTGGTTGAATTAAATATGGATTTATGTGTGTATATATATGTAAATATACTCGAGTACCGTGTACATACTACAGAGTATACTGCCCCTCTCACTAGATTGTCATATATTTCTTCAAGGTAAAGATAAGTACCGGATGGATTAAATTAGATCGGATGTAGTAACCACTTGAATTCAATGAACTACCTACTTATATCAATGACCGCATCACCCAACAACCCAATAACTCACTCACTCCCCCAACTCAAACAAAATAAACTACAAAGAATGAAACCCAAACAGACAAAACAGATAACGCCTCCAGTAGCCAGCCACCTAACAAACCCATTCGTTCATCGCCTTATCGCTTACCATATCAACCTAAAACAAAAACATTTGCTCGCTCGCCTCGAAAATGCATATCAACTTCTTTCTTCTCTAATCTTCTCGTCTTGCCATTTAACACTTCCGTTCATCAAGATCTGATTAATCCTAACCATAAAGAGCTACAAGAAAAGCTCAACTACCGAAGAAACAGACACCCCCCCTACCATAGCACAGATATCACATCATATCCCTTCGTCCTAACGTTCAAACTCTAGCACTTTCTGCGTAGCCGAACTAGAGCTTCTATCTCTCCTTGCATCTCCTGAAATACCAGGCATCAAACCTCCATTCTTAGTCTGTATCCCGGTCATTTCAACTTTCTCAACACCACTCTTAATACTACCAGCCTCTGCATCCAATCCTTCCAGTAAATCTCTATCTTCACTCCTAACACTTCTCCTCTCAGCATCTCCACCATAACCACCTGAAGCTCTTAACCCGTCATCTTCTTCCTCTTCATCCTCATCTTGTACACCAGGTCTATGAACCGCATTTCTTTCCAATTCCTTCTGAGCTTCATCCATTCTCCTCCTGACCTCTGCAGCAACTCTCATTCCATCAGTAACAATATTATCCAGTACACCCCTAAGTCCTTTTCCAGGTGGTACCACACCAGCAGAACTAGGACCACTGACAACATTTGCCGCAGCATTTGCTGTCGATTTACCAAATCCAATACTTGTAAATGTGGTGAGGGAAGAGGAGGAATTGGTGGCATTTGAAGTTGAGGCCATTTTGTCCAAGATACGGAAGGAAGCTGGGAATGAAGATTCGAAGAATTGTTCTAGGAGTTCGTCGGCCAGAACAACCATGCGGAAAGTGGGAAGAGTTATGTGAAGTGGTTTGGATGGATCGAGAGCAGCATTAGCTCGTTCTGATTGTGCTTTGGAGACACTGCGAGAAGGTATGGGACGATTATTAGGTTTATTGGATGGTGGAGGGATAATTGGAAGACCAATTTCCTTTTTGGTTTCCTTGGAATCGGTACCGAGATCTAAGAGATCTTCTTCCTCTTCTTCTTCATCGTCATCCGAATCACCAACAGCAAATGAGTTGGGATCGACGAGACCATTTGTACCATATGGGGCATCTTCTGCTTTGTCCTCGCTTTCTCTCTCAATTTCAGCATCTTCCTCTTCCTCCTCAACATTTTGTGGGTGATCTGGATCAGCATACTCAAAGCAACGTCTGATGAACGCGCTCACGCTACTCAAAAATCTTTCTTGTGTTGTTGTATGTGGACTATTGAATTGTGCAGGATTACCAGCCTCATATTCACTCAACCCAACCATAGATGGTGAAGGTGTTAAAGATCCATCTAAACCTCTTCGAGAGAGAAATAGCAAAGCTTCGGATATTCGTAGAATACCCTCCCTATCCACCTTTCCATCTCCATCGTCATCATACAATTCAAAAAAGTAAGTAATGCTTCCCATGATATCACCCTTGCCCTTGATGTGAGCCAATCCCGTTACAACATTTTGTAATGTCAATGCGGAATTCATATCCACATCCCATCTCCGGAACAATCGTTGCATGAATTCGTGATGGGCCGGTTCGGGGTTACCAAAGCCCCAAGGAGAAAGAGAAATATCTTTACGCCGGAAAGAATTGCCAAAGTAGGAATGCTTTTCCTTCTCGAGTTCCTTTTCTTGTGGTGACGGCGAATCTGACACAGCCCATCTAGTTATTCCAGCAAGGAATTCTCGGAAGCAATCATAATCCATCAAAGTAGGACTTGGACCAAGCCCCACTCTACCTTTCTCAATATTTTGATTCTCCCCTAAACCAGCAATAACGCTGGCTCTGTTGGCTCTTACTCTTCTTTCTTTCTCTTCTTGTATCATCTGACTTCTTTGCTGTCTTTCATATAGTACTCCATAAAATCTGTCATACAAAGCGCCCAATTCTTCAACACTCAATTTCTTGCTGTCCGGGCCTAGGTTTCGTATCGAGGTTCGTTTTGCGAAACTTTCAATACTATTCAAGACGGCATCTTTATGATTCATGCGTTGCTCCGCAATGGTATTTTGTGTGATTCCCGAAAATTCCTTGAAAGCAACAACCATCAACTCCTGGAATCTTGTGACAGCTCGTAATTTGGCGTTCTCGGATTTTGGATGCGCAGATTCATCAAGTTTCGAGAAATAACCTTTCAGCACAGAAATAAAAGCGCCATCATCAGTAGCGTCCAAAAGCTCTTCTCCGTTTATGCGCAAAATGGCGAGCCCAACCTGAAACAGAACTTTTGGGCCTTCTAAAAAGAAAACATCTAAAACACGAAATGCAAATACGAGGGGCATAGAATTAATATACAGAGACAAAAACCAAGGAAGAGAAACGACTGATAGCTGAACGTCCGATTTAACCAAATGATCCCATAAGATCGGCATAGTCTTCTCTACTAAAGACTCAAATACGCGTTGGTCTAGTAGAGTGCCGTACATGGTTTGTGAGTAATATCCTGGTAGTAATCTGTCGCAAAGCGCGGATAAAAGGAAGTAAGCTTGCGATTCAGACATATAGATCAAGAGTGCTGCCACAACGATATTCATGGCCTGGCAATATCCGACTTCCTCGTTGGTCCAACTATACGCTGTAAGAACTCGCCGCAACCGGTCGATACCTTCCACACTCTGAAATCCAGGGTATTCAGGTAGACTCCGATTCAGATCCTTCTCTATTTCATCAATCGCAAGAGACTCTCGCCCTTCAAACTTCGTTAGTGTGTCTGTATATAGCGTTGGATTTTCCAGGCGCAAAAATAACGATCCGGACGTTTGCTCCCATATCTCTCCTCGCAGTCGATTCGGTAAACCAACTCTAATCAGCTTATGAAATGTAGGCTGGCGTATCAATGTAACATTTCGCCCATTCTCTCGAAGATACTCCCCCCATAGCCTCATTTTGCTCTTGTCCCGTAATTTCCGAACATCACCAGGATACCTGAACAACATTCCAAGTCCCGCATCTGGAATTTCTCCCGTTTTACTGTCGCCTTGTAAAAGATATTCCGAATAACACTCCGCGACAACACGTTTCATCTTCGCAACTTCACCCACTCCCGATTTCAGTCCTTTCTTCAAGCCATCGCAAAACCTTTCGCAAGTTTGGCGCGTTCCGGCAAGATTTACTGTAATTTTTTGTTGATATGAGGGTTGTTTCGAGCCATCTTTTGCTGATGTATTTGCGATTCCATTCCAGGTAGTGATAGCCAAGGCGAACTTCGGTTGATGTCAGCAAGTAAATCGTGTGAAAACAAGGGATGCATACCTGGTAGGACTGACTATGAAGCCGTTCAACTCGCCTTATGGCGCATAAAGGTAAAGTAAATCCATTTCCTCCAGGTCCAGCACCATGGGTTTGTCCATTGAATCCAGAAGATATACCTGTACTTGCTGTTTGGAGGAAACTTGTAGGTTGTGTTGAGAAACATAGGTACGCTTCACTCAAGTGCAACTTTCCAGCATAATGAAAGCCTCTATCCCTGTCCCTATCCTTCTCTCCCTGTGTGGCATTTGGTGAGTATTGATTCGGCGGGGCTATCGTAAGTTCGGCGGTGATTTCTTGTAGAGGGGTTTGGGAATCTGGTAATCTGAATTGATTGCGGAAAAGGGTAGATTTGGCAGGGTTTCGATCAGAAGCAGAAATATTGAGAGCTTGAGTTGGGTCAATGAATGATTGAGCCTTCTGCACCAAACTTGAGAAATTGAACATTGTTCATGGTATCTGCTGGTAATACAGCTTTATTTGTAGAAGTTTGCTTCTTTAGAATCCAGTTGAGTTGAGGGACATCCAGTTCTCAACTTCCGATGTCATCAGCCTCGGCTTATATAATCCGGTTTAACCAATGATAATTCACTGAATGGACCCCTTAAATACGATGTGTGTTTTAGATTTGATAGCAAAATGAGTGTTATTTGTAATTCATAAATCCTAGGACTGGTGTTTACCATTTTACGACATAATCAAGTGTAAAAAAATGATATTGTACTGTTAAAAGGATGTAGATTATGAAGATGTAGATTATAAGGATATAGATTATGAGGATATATATTATAAGGATATAAATTATGAGGATATATTATAAGGATGCATCGATACGCCTACTACTATTTAGGTATTGAACATTCAACCTTTTTTGAGACAATAAAGGTTATGCTTCACAAGCACGAGATCATGGTTTCATGGTCAAAATAAACACAATATCAGTTAAGTGAAGTTTTGATTGTCATGGCCCTCTTCAACAAAGTATCACAATAACTATCAGTCATGCCAAAATCCTGACTCAAAACTAGTCAATTTCAAATCCGACTACCAACTTCTCCATTCCCTAGTACAATTGTTGAATCCTATCATTGAATCCATGAACCCCTTAAAACTGAGCCTGTGCATTGCTAAAAGAAGTATCAATCGCATTTAAATCCGCCGACAATTTTGGCTTTACATCAGAAGAAAAAATGGCAAGGAGTGCCTCTCCAAAAGCATCAGTTTCTTTTTTCAAATTTGCTAGGTCGTTCGCAACAGTTGATTTGACCCCTGCGGATTCGAATGCAGATTCCTTATTTACTAGTGCACTGAGTGTCTGATCGATATCGGGCTTTAGATCGTTGATTTTGTCGAGGATGTTTTCGGATTCGTCCGAGGAAAGAGGAGATGTGTTGCTGGCATCGGTGGCAGCGTTTTTGATAGCTGAGGTATAGAGTTAGTTTCATTGATATTGGGGTATCTGGGCTTAATACTTACAAGTTTCCAGATTTGATTCAGTACTGCTGACTGGGATCAAACCAAAGAATCCACCATCGTAGTTGTTTACAGCAGTTTCAAGAGCTCTGACGTCGGTATCAATGGTGGCTATATCAGAGAGAATGGTATCTGCTGTACGCCGAGAAATAGCAGCCGCAGAAACTGCGGATATGAAGAGGACGATGTTTTTAATGGCAACCATTGTGTTGATTTGAGTTAGATGATAATAGAAGGATGATTGGTGAACAGGTTTATTAGATGCTGAGAAGAGGAAGTGAGTAGATGATGATTGAAAGTATCTTTCAAAGATATGTGTTGAGGTATTTATGTATAAAGATGATACATAGATATCGCTAGTCTGAACAATACTAAAGCTGCCTTGATATGGTTTTTGTCAAGTAGCTTTAGAGATCCGAAGATATCTTGATCACATATGCTATTTCCGCTAGTAGAGGACATTATCAAACGCTTGCAAAGGCACACATGTTCTCGGTGGTACTACTCCAGCTCACAATCCTACAACGACCCCGCTTCTGGAAGTAACATTATGCTAGTCATACTGTGAGTGCCATGTAACTTTTAGCATCAGAAGACGAAGATATTCGATCCTTTGTACCGGTTCTAGATCGAGTCGATATCAAAGTGAGCTGAGAATCGGAAAGCTAATAGCAGATGTGCTATGTCATAAATTTTTCTAGACTAACTTGACAGCAGTAAGCATCTATAGTGAGCTCATATCTCTCAGCTATTCGCCACAAAGCAACCTCGGACACCCCGACTGGTGTTTTGAGTCTCGATTCGTACAATAGTTGGAACTTTCCAATAGCTCAATTATAACGAACTGTCATACTTAAGAAGTATTACCACATATAAATCCAATTAAAAAGCCAATATATGTAGTAGATGGAGCATGTAAATCGATATTGAAAGGAGACTGATTGCCAAGAATAACGGGTGTAGATCTCAAACTAACAGCTGCCTGGCTCTTGTAGCTTCTTTTATGGGTATGGGATGGGAAAGAATACTCGAGTGCCTTGGAAATAGCAATGTTAGATGCGAGCCATCCAACTATTTGTTGGTAAGAAGAAAACTTTCCGAAAAGAAGTATGAGAACAGTTTGAGGAGAGAGAAGTTCTGAAGCCAAGATCAGGTTGTACGCTAAACATATTGAGAGTGATGACGCTTTCGGTACCCTGGAGAAGTAGTTCTCAATCCATCTGTATGAGTTAACATGTGAAGCTGAAAGCCCGGTTGCCATTATCCCTCCCTTCTTTCGTGGCATTAAGCGTCAACTCATTTTGTCGCTCGAGATAAACCTGAGCCAACGCGTTTGGGCGTGTAATCATTAGCACTCACGTGATTGCGGTATGAAAACGCGAAACCGGCCCGCTCATCCTCAACAACTTCCTATCCAGAAAAACAACAGAATTCACGTTCTACACTTGGAAAAGTGGCGAGATTACTTTTGCCCCTTAAGCAGACCTTGAAGCAAATCTTCCTAATCACCGAAGAAGGTCTGATCAGGTGGGTAATGTCTTAATAGGGGTGTGGTGTGTGTCGAAGCACTACCCTCCAATTCCCAAGTGGGACGAAGGACGCCAGGTGAGGGATGCCCCAAACACTATCTCCACGTGTGACTATCTGTTATCCTATCCTATCAGGACTTTTCCCTCGGTGCGGTAAAATTGCACCCTTGGGCTAATGAGAGTTACAATTATGATAATGTGAATGTTACAGCAAGTTTGAGGCAAGAAAATTAGGCTGCGGTTCCAAAATGGCTGGATGTTCAGAATGGGGCTGGTAAAATCTTTATCGGAATTGATTTCCATGAGTGGAAACATCCAAGTATGGGATATTTCCATCCATCGGAAAGTTTTGACTACAGGGAGATCATTGGAGGCGGAAACAACTTTACCGTGTCTAGGGTTAGAATGAGTAAATCGATCTTGCGCTGTTAGAGAGGTTGAAGAGAGGCATAATTCTCTGGCCGATGTGGATGACGCGCTGGTTTCTACGAAGATGAACCCTTTTATTATACCACTCACACGTGTTTTCCAAAATTCAAGCGGTTTGACTCTCTGTTCGCCATTCGCCAGTGGTGGAAATTTATTCTACCAGCTTCAGAAGGAGCGGCGTTTCAATATCAACAGGTCAAATTTCTATTGCTCCGAGCTTCTTTGCGTATTCGATCATTTACACGACCTCGACATCATTTATACTCGCATAAAACCCAAGAATATTCTCTTGAACACGCTGGGATATATTGCTATATGCGATTTTAGTCTCCTGATGTCAAAATCTACGATTACCCCCAAATTACGAATTTTGGAGTATCCAGCACCTGAAAATCTGCGTGTTGAAGAAATCACGAAGGCTGTGGATTGGTACACATTGGGAATCTTTCTCTACGAATTTCTGACAGGACTACTCCCTTTTTACGATGAAGGCACTATTGAAAAGCATCGAAAAGCATCGAAAAATACCTTCCGAGCCCCTCGAATTCTCAGTACCAAACCTCATCCCTCCAGCAACCCAAGACGTACTGAACAAGCTTCTCAATCGCAACCAATCCTGAGCAAAGACTCGGGACAAAGGGCGTTTCCGAAATAAAAGGCCATGCTTTGTTCCATGGCATAGATTGGTATAAAGTACTTCAACGAGAATACGAGCCAATTTTTGACCCAGGCATATCAAAGAAATCTTTTTTGAAGATGCACCACGCTCCACTGCTTGGAGAGCATTCGCCTTCAAACTTCAAAAAGCCCAGCTCAAACAAGGATAAAGCAACCAAATTATCCAAGTGGCTTGGTAGAGCGGATGAATCATCTCACGCTCAAACAAGTACGGATCAAAGGAGGGATGGGAGTTAATATGGGAAGATGGATCCCAAAACTTTCACATTCGTAATCGCTACACGGGTGCTATTCAATCACGAAACACTCGAGTCCCAGAGCTCAAAATCAACCCAGCCCTCATAACTTCACAGTCCCCAGAAAATGAGATTCGGATTAATTTTCTTCCAATGCGAAACTTGCCTAGTCAAACTCAGATGTTTAAACATAAAAGAAGCCTTGTGTTCGTTCGCTACGAAAAAGTAAATACTATTCCGAGTACTTTACTCTGTGAATGAATGCCCCATTCGATCTTTAGTTATATATATATACATATATATACACACATTAATAATAATATTTCTAAATTACTTTGTAAAAAGATGATTAAAATTATAATATAATTTTTCAATCCAAGATTTCATTCTTGTTGTACATCTATCTTCTGATTTACATCTTTGAATCAAGGAATTTCCAAGTTAATTATAAGTTGATCTATTTTCTATTTAATAGTTCTCGTTCCTCTCTATTTCTTTATTATATGATCAAAGGAAAAGACAAAACTTGATTTTCTATTCCTATCAACTCGATTGGAATATACTCATTTTACTTATTGAATCAGTTCAAGAATAAGAATAAGAAAAGAACAACTAATACCATAAAGCATGTAAACAATTTCAACAGTCAATCATAGAATAACACAAACAATTCCATCTCTCACTCCCTGGCCAAAACTATCCAGTCAACCCTAGCGTAAACACATGTATACCATCATCATATCATATCTCATAACCCTTCCCACCTCCCCTCAAACCACCCCCACCTAAGCCAAAGCACCCATCGGATCCCAAAGCCTCAAAACCTTTGGTTCCCTCCTCAAAACATCCCTAACCTCCATCGTCACAAACCTCGGTTCCACCACCGCCTGATAAACAAATTGATCCATCCACCCATCACTCATGACAAACCAACCATGATCTCCCGCGCCCTCTCCCCAACTATTCTGTACTCTCCACCTTACGCTCTTTCCCTGCTCATCAAGATGCACCGCCGTGAGAACCATCGCGTGAGTCATTGCACTTTCGCCCGTCATGAGACGTTGTGCTTTCGTCATGCCGAGTTTAACATTAAAGCCTAATTCGTAATCGATGAGGTTGACGTCCATGATTCCTTTTTGGGAATTGCTGTATTTTCCTACGTCGGATCCGAAGAAGATTGGAAGTCCAGCTTTTAACATGGAGATGCAGGCATTTTTCATCGTGGACATGTCAACATTGACATAGGTGATAGGACGACCACCTACGACGTTACCAAGACGATCAACAGTGAGGAGGGTATTGTATTCATTTCTTGGATCATTAACTAGAGAAAACATATCGTGGACGGTAGAATTGGTGATTCGAATTGATTTTGGAGAATTCAATTCCATGGCGAATTCGATAGGTGTAGTCTTTAATTCTTGAGCTTTATCATCTTTGTCTAGATATTGCCATGTAAAGGGGGTATCAGATGAAGGAGGTGGACCAAGAGCGAGAGTAAGCATGAGATGAATTTGGCGAACCATGTTCTCCTTCATATTATTCAAGGTATGTGCAGACTTTGAGGCAGAAGCAGCTCTTAACTTGAGAGCATCTTCTCGAAGTTTGGTTGTGATGATGCTGTCGATCACAGAGGATGATTGAGCATTGAAGCTATCTGGATAGAGAACTTGTGGTACGAGTCCATATTTATGGACGAGGTTGTAAACCCTATATACAAAATCATTAGAATTTTAGTTCAGGGTTAATATCATATAATGGAGAAACATACATATCCCACTGCCCACCATCACTAACTGGACTCTCCATCAATCTCTGCACCAATCTTCCATCTAAATCCTCTCCCACTGTATCAAGAATCTGTTCTAAAAACCAATTCGCCTTTTCTAATTTATCCCAAAAGAACAGGTACGCTTGAGATAACTCAAATTCTTTGAGGTTATGTCGTTTCATGATCGCAACTCGAAAAACATTGGTAGAAGCAAATAACCAACATCGTCCAGATTGTCTTTGGTTTGTAATTGGTGCTCCTTCAAAGGGGATTTTAATGGAGAAGATTTGTTGGTCTTGATTGAGTATTGAACGAGATGTTAAGACAGTTCGTGGGTCTGCAGAGCTGAGTGCACTGAGGGCAAGTCTGTGGTTGGGCTGTTAGTATATTGCATTTGAAGTTTGCAGTACAGCAGATGTCTCCTCCGATTCATCATCTTCTCTCCTCTCCTCTCTATTTATTCATCCTCATTCCCTCTCTTCCTCATTTCCCACCCCTCATCCCCGCTCCCTCCCCTCCCCTCAACGCAAGCTTACAAATGAAAAAACAAACCTACCTATTCTTAGGATCCCTCCAAAGTTCCTCTTCCCATTTCCCAACCCGGGCCACACTTAATGGAGTCCACTGAGCAAGTGAGGTCGAAGTCCCTAAAGTAACGTGGCCAGCACCACCCTTCTCATCAACATGAACATAAGCATCCTCCCGATCCTGCGCAGATTGAAGATCCACGTTTCGAATTTTCTCCAGGAGGATACGTTGAGCTTCTGTTAGGGGGGGATACGGAGAAGGAAAAAGAGGAGGAGAAGGGAAAGTGTATTGTGGGGCTGAGTGTGCTGAGCCCATTTTTG
>NGKH01000009.1:0-76816 GCA_002162575.1 Sclerotinia glacialis | reverse complement strand
ATGGTTATTTTCAGGCTTGAAGAAGGAGGAGGAAGGGGACAATGTGGGTACTAGTGAGAGGAGATGAAGTAAAGTGAAGTGAAGTGATATAAGGCGTGAGGAGTAAGGTATCAAGAGTGAGATTTGCGATCTACTTCAAGGAGAGGAGTAATTCGGAGTAAGGTAAGATTGAGGTGAGGTGCGGTTGCGGTGAGGTGATTAGAGCTGTGATTGCGATAAACGATAAACGATAAACGCAAGACTGAGGACGTCTAAAACCAAAGAGCAAGAGTAAAATAAAAGCAAGAGTAAAAGTAATGGGAAGATCAGGATCCAGATTAAGACCAAAGACTAATGGACGTCTACCTAAAAATAATGAAAAAGAAGATATCAATCAAATAGGTATCTACCTACCTACATATCTATCTATCTTTCTATCTATCTTATCTACCCACCTTATCTACCCTCCCATCCCTCTAACCATCTACCCATCTACCCATCCTCCAGAGCGGGGAAAGAGAGTTTCATGCTATCTCTCATGTCCTGTGCGTATCTACTCTAGATGAAGAAGGTAAGATCTTACCCTTACCCTGCCTACATACGTATGTACAAGGTGCGTACTTGAATAGTTCTGTTCTTACTCTATCAATCAATCAATCACATCTCGGAATCAAAATCAGAATCCCATTACCCCCAACCACCTTCGATTTTACGACACCTTTTATGATCAACATCAGGAATTGTTTGGTGTGGATTGTGTTGCATTTCGATCATGGCTCAGTACATTCCCAAAACTACATTCTTCAAAGGTCACCCAGTCACACATTGGAATTTAATCAAAAAAAAAAAAAAAAAACCAAATATTCAAGTAAAAGACAAGCAGCATGTTTTTATTCTGGGTCTTTTCCTATTTACACAATTACAAAGTAGGAAAAGACCTCAGCATCAAGAACCCTCTCTACCATCATGCCAATACCACCAAAGTAGTATTAGCATGAGTGGCATCAAGGGACCACTCGAATACATCGTTAAACTAAATAATCCGAAAGACCAGATAAAACCCGATCGTCCAAACTTCATCCCTCATTAATCAATCTGAATCCATATCTACCCCCATCATACGTTTCAAATTTTCCCTCCGAAAATGCAAAAAAGAAATCATGATGAAAAAGAAAAGAGAGTCCACCCTGGAAGGCCACTGGATATTTGCCGGTAGGACGCCATGGTATGAATGGTACAAGAAATCTATAGACGGGATCCGTGGACGGTCTTCATGTCAACGGCGATCTCACGACCTCCATCGGCAACGACCATGATGCGGATGCTACCACGTCCACCTTCGAAGGCCTCCTTGAGACGGGTCCAGAGGTTGGATTGGTCCAAAACGGGAATGGCTTGCTTGACATCTCCGGTCTCGGTCATGGCGACAACTAATTCAATGTTAGGATGAGATACATGAGGGTGGAATGATAAAAGACTTACCGCTGTGGTCTTGGAGATCAAGAACACGGTATTGCTTGAAGACTGGTCCCAACATGGTTTGGACGACGACACTTGGGCTGGGGTTGGCGATGAAAGACGACTCTTCATTCAATTGTCTGGTGAAGAGGTCGACACCCAAGTAACGGTGTTGGCCAGTGGCAGCGGAGGTGGTGATACGGATAACCTGGCAAGGACGTCCTTGGAGCATCAAGAGGTCACCCATACGGATGTGGTGGCAAGGGATGGTAACGGTATTGGCAGGTTGCTTTGGAGCAGCAACGGCTGGGGCTCCGGCTAAATCGAGAGAGTCAATTGGGTCCTGGTAAATATCCTTCCCGTGTCCATGGAAATACTCCCCACGCAAGGAGTGGTAATTCCCTGATAATTATGCTTAGGGTACATGAGGGGGTTAGAGAGAAAACAAACAAAGAAGCTTACCTTCATCATCGTAGTAACCCATTTCGATATTGACTGGTTTGAAACTTGTGGTAGATTTGGGTGCGGGTGGCGAGTACTTGACGAGCTGACTTTCACGAACTTCTTCGGTGAAAGTAGATCGAGCTGGTGTGCGAGGTTCCTTGACGTGAACGACTTCCTCGAATTTTTCTTCGTGGAAGGTTGACTTGGGTTTGTGAGAGCGAGTAGATCTGGGAGATGGGACTATAGTAGTCTCGGTGATGCGGGTCTCCTCGATGTATCTGGGTTCAGAAGCACGAGATTTGGGAGGGTCGACGATGACAGTGTCTTCCTTGAAGCTTGGTTGAGTTCGGGAACGGTATTGACGTTCGACGAAATCGATGTTGGTCTCGGCAGGGCTCTTTAAAGGAACAGAATATTGAGATTCAGCTTCGGAAGGTTCGTAATGAGGTTGACGTGTGCGTTCGAGTTGGAAGTCTGCCTCAGAGGATGGACGACGTTGATGATGTTGATGATGATGATGTTCACGAGGAAGTTCGATGTTAACTTCAGTGTGTTTATGATGATGATCACTTTCTCTTTCGAAAGAAGCTTCGAAGTGTCGGTGATGGTGTGGGGTGTTAAGATCGAAGGAAGCAGAGTGGTGTTTGTGTTTGTGTTCTGGTCTAAAAGAAGGTAAAGAAAACCAAAGGTCAGTTAATGAAGAAAATTAAACGGTGAGCGTTACTGTGTCAACAGTAAAAGAAAAAATAGCCCATGTATTTTGGGGTAAGGGGGGGCTGGGACTAAACCGAAGATCGTTGGACTGTGCGTCGTAATAAAAAACAAGAAAGCTGGCAAATTTGTCTCAGAAGGACCCAATTAATGGTTAATTGGAGACTGGGTCCTTCCGATATGGCCAGATCTGGATAATGTTGTATAACGAGAGAAATAGGAAATGGTACAAGAATTGTGAAAAAGAGGTGAAGGGGTGAAGGGGGAGGGGGTGAGTGAAAATGTAGGTGTAGAGAATTTGTGGGTGTTTTTTTTTTGGTTTTTTTTTTTTGGCTTGCTAACTCGGTCTTCCAAATGTATGTGTTGTGTTGTTTGGAATCTTTTGCCTCTCGTTTTCTTTTCCTCTTGATTTATTGAGAGTGAATTTGGGGGAAAGCTGTGAATTGAATTGAATTGTAAAGAAATGCAATTTTACTACTAACCTGCGTTCTTCACGAATATAAACTTCTTCTTCTTCGTGTCGGCTCGGGCGGTACTCAGAACGGCGGTCTTCTTCACGGATGATATGAATTTCTTCTTCCTCTTCTAAGTACTCCTGTGGTCGTTGAGAAGGGGGAGGGGAAGGGTGAGGAAGGGCGTGTTGCTGTTGGTGTTGGTGTTGATGATGATGATGATGATGATGTTGATGTTGAGAGTAGGAAGATTGAGCGTCCTCTTCTTGACCTTCCCGTCCAACGCGCTCGTGATGATGGGGTAGAGTTATTTCACCTTCGACGTGAGTCTCGGTGATATGCACGGGTTGGGCAGCGGCGTCGGTTCTATACGACGACGGGAAGATGCTGAAGGGGATCGGTACTCGCGCGTCAAAGTCCAGGTTGACGACGGTTCAATGCGAGAACACTTCTCGAATACCTTTCAGCGTACCGAAAGGATATCACAAGAAGGGTCTCTACTTCTTGAGGTAGAAGGAAGAGGGAAGAATGACGTTTTTGGGGTAAACGTCTCTTTACTCGACTTTCAACTTTCAAAAATTTATTTTCGACGTCTTTCAAAATGAATAAAGAGTAGCAATAGTATATTGTGATATTGATTGTGATTGTGATTGCGATGTGCAAAAGAGTAGGGTAGGTGTGAAGAGTGTGTGTGTACAAAGTTGATTGGGGATTGGAGATTGGGGGATTGAGGATTGCGATTTTGAGGTTGTATTTGAGTGAATGTGGGGTGGAGGTGGGAAAAGATAGAAGAAAGCTTCGAGAATGAGATTGAGGTAAGGGTGGTGGTGGTGGTGGTGGTGGGAGAAGTTTTTTTTTTTTTAAGAAAATTAAGGTGGTTGGATATATTCAATCTTCTGTATTATCGATCCCGCAGGATAATTCAAATTTAAATTATACAGTCATTTTGAATTTTATTTATTTATTTATTTATTTATTTTTTGGTTTGTTTGTTTGTTTGGTTGTTTGTTTGTTTACTCACAATCATACTTACATTCACTTTTTTCTTGGAGGGGTGAGAGGGGGGGGTTTTGGCTGATATTATTTATTACTAACCATATTGAGTAATTTTACCTTGCTGATTCAGATAGTTGCATTGAAGGTAAAGCCAAGTTACAGTGCAGAAAGCGAAAAAGGTAGGGAAGAGTTGTTTGATGATGGATGGATGGGTGGATGAATGGATGAGTGAGTGAGTAAATGGATGAACGAAGAATTGAGGTGTGATAAAAGTGACTGACTGGCTTTTTGTGTGATGAAACGGAAATGCAGCAAAATGATATTTGTCACGTTGTTCAATTTTATCTATGGAATTTGGTATTTGAATAAGAAATCGGGAAACTGATTAAAGTTTGGTAAGCTCCAATTTCTTTTCTTTGAATTTCTTAAGTACCTTCTCTTTATGGTATGTATATGTGGTATCTCAGCTACCCCAGATAGATAAGTCTAAATATCCATACCAACCACCCAAACACCGAGTTGGATCCATTCATGAACACAACAATTTCTTTGCTTCAATTTCTTTGCTTCTGCTGTAATCCGTCTCATCTTGAAGTCTTGATTTTCTCTTGTCCTTCCTTCCAAATCGACAAATCTCCCCATCTTCCCACTATTCTTGACTCCACTCCTCTGCTGGATATGGCATGGAGCATCAGTGGATCGTCGTGTTCATGTTCTCGGCCCCAGCCACCGTGTAGATTCGCAGCTTTGACTGTCTTCCGTACTCTTGTCAGTTTCCGATGGGAGGAATCCTCCGTCTGGATAACCTTCTTCAAATTAAATTCGCACAACCATAACTCCATCACCACCCAAAAAGTAATCTAGGTAGCCTCACCCATTCTTTGCCCGTGTTCCTCGGACCATATCGAATGGGGATAAGTCAAAGTTTCAATAGTTCTTTGAATTGATGGTTCGGAATTTAAGTGGTCTGTCTATCCAGTGTCTAGGAATCAAATGCAATTTCCCTTGAACTTCAGCTCCTCACAAGTTGCTAACATCCTTGACATGACTCGTGTCGTGGAATCCATTGATTGGATGGGATGATGGGATGACATGGAGTGGTGTAAGCTCAACGTAGGATTGTCTGCTGGAGCTCCTTTACCCGAGCTTCCAAGTTCTCACATGTGTAAAGGAATACCAGAAACTCGAATCGGATTTTAGTATGATGCAGACGGAAAGAATATGAATGAATCTAGAGCTTCATAAATCAATTAATTGGGTTTGGATAGGTCGGATAAGTCCAATGATTCACATAGAGCTGCATGCGAAGCTGTGTGTGAAGCTGTCACACTTGTAAGCTTCATTCAATAATTTTGATAACATCTCACATGATGAGAATTGATACTACCTCGGTTCTCCTCTTTTTCCTTCTTCTTCCCTCACCTCACTTCACAACTTCACACTTCACACTTCACTCGGATCTCATCACTCGGATCAATCATCACTCTAACTCCGTCCAAGCTTCCCATTAGTAAGGGGTCTTTTTTCCCGTTCCTATCAAAGTTATCAAGCTATCTCATTAGCTGCCATGCAAATCCCTGTTGGAGTTCAGGTACCTTGTTCGACCTCATTTGAAAATTCTGTCCTTTCCGCTTCCGACTCCCGTCTGAGACTAGCTTATCCATTAGCGTCAAACGTACCTCACTCCGCAAATGCTTGGCAAATATCCGACCTTCTGAATTTTTCTGATCCAACCAAGGTTTATCATGTGGGGTTACTTTTGTTCTATTGACCGAGCGTAACTTCTCCAGCCATCTATCTTTCTTTTATTCGGTCAATGTTGTTACTATTGATTGTATCATTGACACGTTACCGAAACAAACTTCAAGAAGGTGGCAGGAAGTCTCCATAGAGTTGCTTCTCCGGTAATTGCAGGACGGTGTCGCCGATGCCGTACAAGGTCATGCATTTACATTAACATCACGGATCAATTGCTCTTTTTCCTATCTCGATATTGCTTTATCGTTTCATTTCATTCCTTTTCATTTATTTCACTCCACTTCACTTCAGCCACTCTTCAGGCATAACAACCCCAACCCCGCCCTTTTCAAAGAGTGGTTCTCTCGGAAGTCTGAATATGCAATACAAGCTGGGACTATTCCCATACCATAGCTTCATCTGCACGTATTCGTTTTTGCTATCCACCGCCATCGTATTTGATTCACCGTGTTAAGATCCGTCAGCTTTCGTGGCACAAAACTGGCACGGCCACCACAAATATCCCCAGCACTCGGTACCACCGTTTGTTGACGTGCCAGCTTGAGAAGCGAGCCACAAGGTCTGCACGATGTCGGGCGATACCCGAGGATCCATAAAACACGTCGTCGTACCTTGCTCGGTGTGGTGAGGTGGAGTAGACCCATTCTTCAAGACTCAAGGGAACTCCATCAGTGATGCAGTCAGTGTCTTTCCTGTGAAAACAACTCAGAGACCTGAATCTTAAGACTTAAGCCGAGGCATGTTGTCATCACCAGATGATTCAATGTTCACTTTGCTATCAGTCACATTAGACTAGCAAATTTCTGCCTGTTAACCCTAGACTAATGTGTCAGCTATCATTGCAGCCAGCAAGGTCTTGGAATTGTGTCTGTAGATTCTTGTCGACTTGATCAAAATCTTCTTTGCTAGCCATAGGAACAAAGCTTACATGAATGGTACATGCGGCCATTAGACCCAAAGGCAAAAGAAGAGAACATATTACTATGTCTCGTGCGATTGACATGGTGTTTACTGGTTCAGAAACGTCGATTTGGAGTTGGTTGTGTTTTGCAACCAAGATTCCCTTCGCTACTATACCTCTAGGATTTGCGGCAATAGCACATGGCCTCTTCATCGCCGTGGAAAACAAAGTCGAGTTTTCCTGCCATAAGAATTTTGCTTGCCATGTTGCATAGGAGCGTTCTTATAAAATTCGGATCTCCTCATATTGGGGTTTCAACAAGTCTTGGGGTCTTCTATTTTGGAGCTGGACATTGGGCGATTGAGTAACTTAGGTTGTATCGTCGAATGGCATATTGGAACGTAGCTATCTTTTCTACTCACAACAGATCTGGTCTCTTTTACGCTTACTTTGACAAACCATACATCTGAAGTTGTCAATTGTTCATGTTTTTCAACTTCCTCATTCGACTTTGCAAGTCAAGCGATTTAAGGGGTTTATTTGATTTCTCGCAAATATTTCTGGTGATTTGCCTAGCAAGGGAAAGAAATACAAATCTCATCCAGAAGATATCTCCCTCAAATGAGATTCTGCATACGGCGGAAAAGTGCGCATAATTCTGTGCTGTCGTGTTGTCCGAAGTTAGCTTTCGGCTCGTTTATTTCTGATGAGCTGACTTGAATTCCTGTTCTGTTCTATATCTAGTCAACTGAGGGTATCTTTCATTCTTGCTCTATATTAAAGGAATTCATCATATATGCTTGATGTATTTAGATGGTACACCACTTCCTTCGCACGATCTGGGGAATGTACTCCGGAGAATGAGTCCAATGGTACTCATAATTGACTGATTCGATATCTGCCTCCAGAGTGCGATGGCTTATATACCTACACGATCATAGCTACATAAATCATCCTGCGCAACTAATCGATATGGTATTCAATAAAAGTCAAGCTATACCACATCTCAACCGCAACTTTTAGAAGAAGCATCTAATCCTAATAGAATACGTCCTGTTAGCAGTTGCCATAAGCATGAACTCAATGGAAAGGTTTCAATCTCTTCTCGGCTACACACAAAGCTTCAATTACCATGACAAACTTTTTCTCTCAACTCTAGTGGCTCTTGCAAGATGTAATTAGCAAAGAAGCAAAGTTTCGGCTTCTCTTAGTACGAGCGGGGTCTCTAGGTTTGACTGAAAGGGGCAGCAAATCATGTGCGAAGTATCTAGGAGTGAAGATGAGGAGGTTCTGCGATTATCTCTCGACATTGGTACACGCCCGATTTTTCCTATATCATCGAACTTACTCCCCTCTCTACATCGATTTAGGGTTCCGATCTTACAAATACTCTAAGGTGTCCTGCTACTGAGCCTTGCTCACACTCATATGCTGAGATCTTGGAGCTCGATCAGGAAATCGACAATGCCCGAGACGCACTTCCATCTACTATGAATGGAAAGGCTTAGCTTCCTCTCTCATCGTTTTATCACAAACAATTATTCAAAGAATTTGATAAGAGGTTATTGTCCAGCAGCTGAAGGTTGTCCCACATGGAAAATTTCTAGAGCCGTCTCGTAACCAACATCAGTATGCTAGCTCACAGTCTGCCTGAAGCTGCCATGAAATTTCAGCATCTCATCGACGAAGAAACTCAAATCGATGGCCTTTTGTATCAAAACCACTGAAGAGTCTCCTCTGTATTTATTAATGACTTTCTCTTGGCAACCAGACAGTATCTTTTGCTTCCGTCTCCGGCCTTACACTGAAGAGGTCAAAGAGCAAGGTGAAGATGTAGCACTGAAATTTTTTACTTCTATGGACAACGTAGGGGAGCTCCTGCGAGTATCCCACAGTATACGGAATCGGCACCTCTAAAGAAGCCCGTGAAGCTACTCCCACAATACGATACGTGTTAGGCGACTCTGACGTGATGCTGGAGCTTTATTTGGCCGAGAAATTTAAATCTGGGCCTTCCTCTCTCGCCCTCGTCTCATATTTCCCTGGTAGGTGCAATCCCGGGTTCACATTCTTTTAAATTGCGTACACGGAAGATCTGCTGCTAATTGTAGACAAGATTTTCCGACGTGATACCAGAATCTGATCTTTTCCACCTTGCCACAGATCAATTAGATGAGAGGATATAGTGGCAGGGGAAAACTACGAACTGGAACAGCAATATTGAACAATAATCCGAAGTGAATGGTTTGCAAGGGATGGATATGTCCTCCTGAGCCTCTACGTCGCGGAATAGAAATTCGACACTCTACTTTTGAAAATTTGTATGAATAGTTATTTGGTTTTTTTTCTGGTTTTTTTTTACTTCGCTCTGATAACTGGTTATGTAGTTGTACCATCTCCCTCAATTAATTCAGCTATCTATAATTGAATAGAATAGTTTTATGGGCCATAGATTCTTGGATGAAGATTCTTGGATGAATTAGGACTTGGTGGCATGACTCCAATTTCGAGACTGACAGAATCGTAAGGAAACACGATGAAGCCAATGCAGAAATCCAAAGGTCGTCCGTTCAAAGATTAATATCACAACTTCGGTATTGCAAGGGCAAAGTTATCACGCTGAGCACGCGGCGGTCGAAAAGATTGACCGCGTGATTCTCTGCTGGTGGGCCTGCCCATCGTCCTCTGCGGTCGGTCTCTCATCTCAGTATCGTGCTTGCTGGATTGAATGGACATGGGATATAAACAATAAACAATAAATAGTAAACAATAATATATCACAAATAGGCTTATTAATATAATGTTTTTCATCCCAGTATTATATATATTACATCTGAACAGGCTATATGACCCCACCTGCTATATACTTTTGGTTCTCTTCTATTAGTCGCTATCTATTTATCTATCGGATTTGTCGATATCGATTGGTTATTAATACTTTCTATAATGTTTGGTATTAACTCAATATAAATATAAATCAATCTAATAAAAAAACCCGACAGGATTTAGGAGACACGAGAATATCCCGTATCTCTTTCACATGTACACAATTTCGAAAGTGTCCCCGGGCATTCGGCTTCAAGTGCAGGAATGAATATGTTGTCCGACACCTCGTGTCTATTATATATATCCATCGAGATGGTCGATGCGTCGATGCGTCGTGGAGGTATTGGCGGTCTCTGTTCTCGAATTTGAATAGTGTGTTTTCCTTCAAAGATGTTTTCCATTCTTTAATGTTCGCGCAGTGTGTTATATCTAAAGTTTATTTGTAGTAGAACGATCTTTAGTGCGCTTTTATCCGTGTAGAGTTTGTATTGTGTAGGCGTCTAAATCTTGATGGATAGGTATGCAATGATTCATCATTGGTGTGTTTCTTGAAATTTCATCTTGATATGTCTTTAAAGATTAAGATAGTCCAAGTAACTCTCTCTGCCCATCCTGCAAATTGGATTTCACGAACTAACTAAGCTATTACAAGTCTTCTCATTTGTGCCTTGACTCGCCATTCGTAAATCTTCCAAGGACCACAGCACGTTGACCCACCCTTCTAACAAATAGAATTCGAAATCTAATGGAAGTGATATTGGCTCCTGGCTATGCAGTTCAACTGTTCAAGCATTCATCGCCAACTTCGGCATTGCTCAAAGTATCGTGGCTTCCTTCGCCGTCTCCATTCATGTTTTGAGATTTGCTATTAGACCCGTATTACTTGCCTGCCTCTATATCGGAGATGTACGGACGATTGATGCTCTACTATGTTTGTAATATCATATATTTCGTTTTCATTATTAGCTATATATTTAATATCATTATTATTATATTTCTTATCTTTTGTTCTATATACAGTTATAATATCGCTTCATCATTTAAAACTATAAAAGATAGCATTCTTATAGATCTAGATCTTAATAAATCGAATAAACTTAGCGAACAATAGCGATATTCGGTTTAAATCACTTCTTGATCCGGTTCGTCCTCGTCTTTCCATCTTTGGATATCCCTTCTAATGAAAATAGACAATTAGCCCCGACCCATGGTTTGTGTATTCGCCACGGAATATCTAACCGTCGTTGATCTGATCACTCTATCCCGGTTGATCATGATCATGATCTTGCTAAGGAGTAGGAGCATCTATATAAACGCTGCGATTCAAGCAACCGACGATCATACATACACCCTAGACTGCCAGTGATATAAACATATAAACCCCTCACTCGTTCCGAAACCACACAAGAGATCTTCGAACCTCTTCTCCCAGAGCACCAGGTCATCCATCCATCCATCCATCTATCCAAACGCGCAAGAGAACTTCTGGACTGGAAATCATCACATCCGAGCACGCACACACACAACAAAGACCCGAGTCCCTGGTAACATCGGAGATCCAACTATTATGCTTCTTTTCTCGCCTATTGTTTTTTTTATATGATCTAATTATCTACTCGGCTTTATCTTTAGCCTCACCTGTCCATCTTATCTTTCTCTTCACCACCTTCCCCGTCGTATTCGAGGAGAAAGTCATATAGATGGAAACAGGATATCATAGATCTCGCAGATCTAGGCCTCGGTATCGGTATCGGTATAGGTATCGGGATGATTATTAGCAGATATCGATCGATCTATTTGCTTTATCATCGAACAATAAACTAAACCAAACTTTTCCATCTGGTGATCGATTATACAAGGGGATTTATTTGGATACGGACCGAACTTCACGAATCATCTTCTTCTGATAATTTGGTCATCACCCTTGATTCTCATGGGATTTTTCGGGTACGCCTGCGCTACGGAATATCATATCTATTGGAGTATCCCCATTCTCGGGACTTGGATGATAATTACGCATGGGTTCCTTGCCACTACTCATACTCATACTCATATCAGCTCAACTTTATCCCGTGGATATATTTGGCTTCAACATAATCACTTCTGCCTTGACTGCTAATACAGTCTCGCTTAGCCTTTTTGGAGCATTCCTCCTTCCTGCGGGATCCTCTTTTTATACTAGACGGAATCCTCTTTATACGCTAAATTGGGATTGGATTGGGGAAATAACTCGTTTGCTTTGATTAGATTGGATTGGCATTCATTCCTCAATCTTCCTTTCTTCTTCTACAAGGACGACGAGAAGCTGCGGACCAAATTCCTAATAAAATACCCATCGTCATTTTTATTGTATTTTCAATATATATGTATCCATTCTTCTTTTCTTTTCATTTCCTTTCTTTTTTTTTCATTCTAATCCAATCCAAACCATCCAAACCATCCCTATCCTTTCAATCCCATTTCCTACCTCTCAAACCCATCTTCTACCTCTCAATCCCCAATTCCATAATCCCACAATTCCGTCTCCTTCATATCCATCCACCCATCAATCCAATATACACAAATCGCCACTCACTCACTCACCCACTCACCTCCCAAAAAAGAAAAATATAAAATATTACATTATATATATTACGCTACATGACCATCAAAAGAAAGCAAATAATAAAAGAGTAAGAAAATATACATTAGAGAAGATTTTATATGTTTCTAAATGAACGTGCACCTGTATGCACATCTCCAATCTCCAATCTCCAATCCTTTTCCATCCGTTCATCCATCCATCACTCTAATCCGTCATCCCAATGGTATCTACCCTTCTCCCAGCCCCCAAACCTCCAGACCTCCAAGCCTTGACCCAAGCAAATACAAATAACAAAGTAGAATAAAAGAAACCCCCATAGTGCATGTACAATTAATTACTCATTCAAACCATCAATCACCAATCACCAATTACCACCACTTAATCATCTAACCTAAACATTTTCCTCAAAGCATGAAACTTTTTTTTCTTCCTCTGACCACCAAGAGCCATTATATCCACATCACCCAATCCCGTTGCCGTGAATCTGCGATTTCCTACATCGGGTCTGCCATCCAAATTAATCTCTTTATTTTCCCCACCGGTAGTTCCACCTCCTGTATCTGCAGAAAAAGGTCTCCCTTCTTCAAACGGTGCCTTCAGCCCTATATCATCCTTTTCATCAGGAAGAGGCCATGAACCACTATTTTGTCTTGGATTCTTCTTGAGTAATTTAGGTGACAATGGACTACCTAATGAGTCTTGTCGTTTAATGGCTTCAAGATCCGATCTACTACGTTCAAGTGGTGTATCTTTCCTCGCCGGACTTTCTCCATTATACTTCCTCACCTTGCTATTAGAATCTGGTTTTTTGCGGAAAATAGATAATATACCTCCACGTCTGGTATGAGTTGGTCCCACAGGAGAAGTTACAATTGTTCCTTGACCATTAAGAACTTTAAGCATTTCGCGACCAGAACCAGAACGTTGCAGATCCCCAGATGCGAGAGCTGTGTTTTGAGATGATGGTCTAATACCGTTTTGTTGAGACTTTTTGATACTCTTGGCTGTCGGTGGCCTACTCTCATCATCACTATCTGGAAGATCGGAAGAATCTCCATCTTGATAACCTGCAGGTCGAGGTATACTTCGAAGAGGTGTCCCTCGTGATGATATAGGTCGGGCCACTATAGGCGTTGGTTCATCATCATCACTCGAATCAACAAAACGACTTCTAAACCCAGGACGAGGTTCATCTTCATCGCTGGAATCAGCGAATCTGCTTGCTCTTTGAGTTGACTTTGACTTCTGTGCTGGTTTAGCTGACAAACTTCTGCCGAAACCAGGGATTTGAATAGGAGATTTTGCCCGAGAAGTTGACTCATTGGAATTTCTTAGGGAATTTCGCATCGTCACACGCATGGTAACTGAGGGAGGCCCACCAGGTGATGCTGATCGAAGACTAAATCGACTTGAACTTAAAGGTGATTGTTGACGACCATTAGTTGATGCTTCACTGCCACGACGCATGGATCGCCTCATACTAATTCCATCCGTAGCGGGTCTAGCACGTTTGAAACTAGTATCACTATCACCGGATGATTTACGTCGAAGAGGAGTTGGTGCCACCGTAGTGATGTGCCTTTGTGAAACAGGTGAAACAGGTGAAGCAGCAGTAGCAGCAGCACCTTGAATAAGCCGTAGATGCTGACTCCCAGCTTGAGATCTTGCTCGAATTTCATCAGCAGGAAGGGATACAGGCCTTTGCTTCTTCTGAAGTGTTCCATTTCGTGTCGCTCCTTTGGTTGAACCAGGTCCTCTCATAGATTTTCTCATTTGAACATCTGATTCTGCGTGAGGAGGTTCGGAGCGCAAAGATGATCGCATAGTTGTTTGAACATGGCCATTGGGGCCTGCCTTTGACCCTGGCTGAACCATGTAATTCCTTTCGTTATTGCCGTTATTTTGAACTATTGGAAATGAAGATGCTTGCATTGTTTGCATAATAGGAGAAATAGGCGATTCTATCGTTACCGACTTTTTCTTCGCCTTTTTTAACTTTGGAGCTGGCCTTTCTTCCTCTTCAGTTTCTCCTTCGGCATCTGCATCCTTTTGTGCCTCTAATTCCAATTGCTTCTTTCTGTCCACTGACAAATTCGTCCAATATTGCTGAGCTTTTTCCCATCCTTCTTCTGGATCGGGTTCGCTGGTTTTTCTTTGTAATTGACTTGACATATACGCTCTTTCTTTCGTCGACCTGGCTGTCGGACTATCCGGTATAGAAGCGTCAGATGCTAGGACGGCCAGTTTCATGACAGGACTTTCTACCACAGCATCTAAGGACATATAACCGCCGGCATTTGTTTCATCCAATTCCTCGGCAGCATCACTATAAATGCTTTCATTATCAGATTCCTCTTCCGACTCTTCGAAAATTGGTGCGGGATGGATTGCGGAGTTTTGTCGTGTAGTATCACCGAAATCCGAAATATTAGAGTCATCAGTCTTTGATTCCGTAATGGTAGCCGAGCCAGCCAGACCATTCTCATTAGCATTGCGAAAACCTTCGTCTTTAATTTGATCCTCAGAAGTTGAAGAAGAGCTGCCCGAATTTGGAAAACCGCCAGGTATATCCAACCATTCTCTAGATTTCGTAATTTCAGGATTTGGACTAGGAATCTGAACGGAAATTTCCGGGATATTTTCATACGTATCGTGATCCTCAAACTGGTCTTTCGTTGGACTCGCCAAGTCTCGATATGTGTCAACATGTCCATCTTCAGGTCCAACTTTCACACTGTTACTTCTAGCAATGCCAATGGTGTTGGTATCCATGCTATAAATGCTGCTAGCATCTGAAAGCTCTCCTGTCCCTTCCAAAGATGTTACATCTGGAGGTAAGGGCTCACGAGATTTCGAGATATTTGCTGCATTCTTTGAAGTCGCATCTTGAGCGATTATTGCACCTGCTACATGATTATTTGATTGTCCCAAGGGAAATTCTGACACGTCTCCCATGTGAGATGTGGCCCGCGGTGATGGAGGAGATGTGACCGGGGCAACAGTGTCCACTGGCTTTGGTGGTCTGACTAAAGGTCTTTCCTCTGTCTCTCGAGGATTTTTCCTTTCCCTCACACTCCCAAATGATGGGAGAGCCGGCCTTGGTTTCATTATTTCATCATCATCATCATCATCATCATCCGTAGCGGGTATATCCTTCTTCTTTCCACGACCAATATTAAACCAACCACGCTTTGTTTGTGGACCAGCAGCAACAGGCGAATCAGAAGCAACTGTTGTCGATTGCGCTAAAACCATATTACTACAATCATCAAAGCTTACTCTGTTTCCTTTCTTTCTTGGATGGTCCTCTTCATTGGACGCTTCGCTAGGTCGAAGGGAAGCTCCATCAGAAGGTGATGGACCTCTTGGTTCAATCGAGGACACAGAAGAATATTTTAAAGCAGACTTTCGAGGAGATACAGATCGTGCAGGTGGCTGATGTCTGACCATTAAGGTTTCGGGGGTTGCCATAAAATGTGGAGTTCTCGCAGGACTCACAGATTGCACGCGGCCACCACGAGGAGATTCTCCATTTATTATAGGGGCGGGAACAGAAGTCATTGGAGGCTGACTTGCAGATCTGGTATGTTGAATTTCTTCCGAAAAATTTGCCGGTGCTTGTGCTTGACTATGACCCCTACCAGCAGCCGACCGAGGTAACGGTGATGGAGAAATAGTTCGTGGAGGTTCATTCCGATTAACGAAAAGGCCCCCTTGTCCATGGCGCAATGGAGAATCATCCTCTTCTTCCTCTCTTTCTCTATCTTCACGAACGACGGATGGTTTTTTCACCAACAACGCGCCTGCTCGATTTTTATAATCAGATGTTAGAGATGGTGCGTCACTCTCATCAGCGGATGAATTTGGTAGAATTGATGCTTGGTCACTATCAGAATCGGTGATAATAAGCCTCTTCTTCTTCTTCTTCTTCTTCGGTGGAGCTGCCACTGGAGATGCTTGTTGGGTATATGGTTCTGAAACAGGTATGGCCTCAGAATTTTCCCAAGGACTTTCGACCTGTGCTTGTGAGGATTTCGGTATAGTGGTAGTTTTTGATATAGGTTGTGATGCGGATTGTTGAGTAGGTTGTGATATTGATTGCTGTACCGTTGGTGTATTTGGTGTATTTGATGTCTTTTCCATTGCATCAACTGCTGTCCCTCTTATCCTCCCACCAACCGTTCCAGCTGCAAGATGTGTACCTTGCGCTGACGGTGTTTTCTTCTTTTTCCTCACTGGTGCATTGGCAATTCCATTCAGTCTTTGCTCGATAGCTAGAATGTCTGCTAGCGGCAAGAAACGCCTTGTATTAGGATCGTATACTAAATTTTGGTTATTTGGCGAAACGATTCTAGGGTTTACACTTGAGTTTTGATGACATGTTAGCCGTCTTTGTCCTTCAGGAGACAATGGCCTTGTATTCGTAGGGTAAGAAAAATTGACGGACCCTCTACTCTCCCCATTCATCCCAGATACACTTGATACACTTGGGTTTCTTGGACCCATCCCCAGCGATGCTGTTGCCGATGGTCCTAGACTTGAACCACGCCCACCAGGTTTGGTTGGAGGTGGTGATGCAATTCTTAATCCAGGTGCATCCATACTTGCAGATCTCCGTGACGATTTACCACCAGCCGTGTTTATATTCTTTGGAATCGCAGGCACTGGCGGCGCATCATATGCACTGGGAACTGGTGAAGATCTGGATGGTGATGGATCCCGAAAAGTTCGTTCAGTCATCGAACCGGAACTTCCTCTTCTCACAAGGGCCGATCCTGGTGGACCACGCACGGAACCACCAACAGAACTTCCAGCAGAAGAGGTCGAACCGTTTCTCCGAATTGTTCTTTTCGTCTGAATATCTGCCACTGAAGTAGGTGTAGTTGGTCTAGATCGTAATGCGGCGGCAGCTGCAGCGGATGACAAGGAAGTATTCGATGCTCGAGAGGATAGAAATGCCTGTGCCGCGGCGGTCGCGGCAGAAGCGCTGACATTGGAATTAATTTGCTGTAGAATCAAAACTTGTTAGCATTTGTCACAATTGTGGCTGCATTTCTTCTCCAAAGATCTCCGGACCAATGCGATCAAGCTGTCGCGCAACATGCACAACTTGTGATTCCGTGAAACGACAGTTGGATGGATTGCAGATCACGTACCGGATTCGAAGCCGCTCTTCTCTTTCTATTCCCAAACATATTGATCGTCGTAGGCGTAATGCACTTTAAAATCCCCTGCCAACTATGGGCTAATGAGGATATTATCGCATTGAGAAAATGATGTAGAAGATGGAAACGAAGACTTTCTGATGGATTTCCCTTTTCTAGATACAATAATATGACGACCCTGTAACGGCATTCACTGCAAGATGCGTGATGATGACTGGTGGTGTAGGCGAGGAAATTCGGAATCACTGGGATGTTTTGGATCTCTCGTACGGTGTTTGGTTGAATTGATTTGTGGCTGATGATGCTTGTATGCAGGAAAACAGTGGGTTATGGATCTCTTTTGGCTTTTTTTGGGCAGGAGGTGGTAGATCAAGAAGGTTAATGGAGAATTTTGATGCTTGAAGATGGATTATGGGTGGATATTGAGAAGATGCAGCAGCAATGCGGGTGAGGGTGAGGGTGAAGGCGAGGGATCAAAATCAGGGAGTATTTGATGGGATTCTTGAGTTGTAGTGGACCTTTCAAGAGAGACGAGGTTTAAATAAAGTTGTGTATAATACAAATATTGTGAAGACCGAAATGAAATAATTCCAATGAATGAATCCCTTGTAATGAAAGATACGGCAATGCCAATAAGGATCAGGGAGGATTTGATGGATTTTGGATTGAGATGGATCTTTGAGATGGATATTTGAGATATAAGAATGAGGTTTAGATAAAGTTGTATATAATATATAATATTAAAGTTGTAGTTATATAAAGTTGTATATAATATTAATATTCTATTTAGTACATAGATAGATACAGCAGGTAAAAATAAGCAGCACATATTAATATCTCTTCACCATCTCGGCATCCACTCATTTATTCATCCATTCAATTTCATCCATTCAATCATTTCTCAATCGTGGCAACTCAAGAGCGAAAGCCGGATATGAGAGAGTTTTCTCATTTACCAATGAAGAGTCCCAAACCGCATGCATCGATCGACTTGACATGGCATTGTAAAAGTGTACTCTGTGCCAGCCGCTTTCTTTGAGCTTGTTCATCCATAGATTTAATCAAGATCTATCTATCTATCTATTTGGAATGCTCCGATAAATTTCCACCATGATTAGGTACTTTCTTGGATGTTTCCATGATTCAAAGGTCGAAGTCTATATACATCTGCCTTCCTTGTCTTCCTCAGCAATTTTTGATGACTTTGAGTCCGTGAGTGGAGCTAGAGTTCTAGATTTGAGACGGCGTGAAGGGATCTTGAGAATGTTACATCAAAGACCATCGAGGTGGTTGCTAGGTACCGGTATTGATGTGAATTTTCAATATAACATGACAATTCTTATATCTATCCAATCCCATCAATTTTGCATATTGAAACACTGGTTGTTGTTTTATATATGATGTTTGGGTTAGGGATTGAAATATCATTGATCTCTCTACGAAACAACCATCACGGATAGATATTCAAAGGACCAACAAACAAATATCTCGGCCACCAAAAGATCCGTTCTAGTCACACCTTGAAAAGGACTAGACTCATACATATATCCAGGTACCCAGTACGGAAATGCGTTATGACGTAGCCAAGTTACATAATCTATCAAACAACTCTGTATTCATATTCATGTACCTACTTCACAGAGTACCGAGGATGTCGTTTGTAGATCTCTTCTCCGCAATTAATAACTTGGTAGATACTCGATATAGCTGCACCATTTAGATATGAACAATTGAGGAAAGGGATACATATTATATACTACAATTCCCAAAGCCAGTGCGACAAATCATCCTAATACTAACTAATCATTCCCCAAATCCATTATTCCATCCATCCTATTCAGCATCAACAATGACTACACCACTTCCCCCTCTCCCTCTCCCACACGGAATCTCCTCCTCCTACATCTACACCCCCAACCTGCACTACCACGTCCTCCGCGCCGGCAGCCCCTCACACCCACTCCTCCTCCTCCTCCACGGTTTCCCCGAACTCGCCTTCTCCTGGCGTAAGATCATGCCCGCCCTCGCCGCCGAAGGCTATCACGTGCTAGCCTACGACCAACGCGGCTGCGGACGAACCACAGGGTGGGATACTCGTCCGTTCTCCTCCGTTGATTTGAATTCCACAACACTTGTACGACTTGTGCGCGATGCGGTGATTTTGGTTCATGCGCTGGGGTATAAAGATGTGAAATGTGTGCTGGGTCATGATTTTGGGGCTGTGGTTGCGAGTTGGTGTGCATTGATTAGGCCGGATTTGTTTAAATCGTATATCTTTCCCTCTTCTTCTTCTGTTGAATATTGGTGATTGTGATGCAGACTTTCCTAACAGGAATAATAGTGTTGTAATAATGTCACACCCCTTCAAAGGATCTCCCATCCTCCCCACCAACACCTCAAACCCAACCCAAGACATCCACGAAGCTCTAGCCAGTCTCCCCTCCCCCCGCAAACACTACAAATGGTACTATTCCACCCCCTCCGCAGCTGACGAAATGGACGACCCCAAATCCGAGCTCCTCCCCTTCCTCCGCGGATACTTCTACCTCAAATCCGGCAACTGGAGCGGTAACAATCCACAACCCCTAACCTCCTTGACAGCGCCCGAACTCCAGAAACTCCCCCCTTACTACATCATGCCTCTACACTCTTCCATGCGCGAAATAATCCAACAACAAATGCAAAATGAAACTCCATCCCACGTACAGCAAAACATGAGCCCATGGCTCAACGACGAAGAATTAAAAATCTACGCAGACGAATACTCCCGCACTGGATTCCAAGGAATGTTAAACTGGTACCGAGTTACCACTGACACGCACTGGATGAAAGACGCTGAACTTTTCGCGGGCAAGAAAATAGAGGTCCCGCTGCTGTTCGTAAGCGGAGAGAAGGATTGGGGTATGTACCAAGAACCGGGCGCGCTGGAGAAGATGGACCGTGTGTGTTCGAAGTTTAAGGGTGTGGAAGTACTGGATGGGGCGGGCCATTGGGTGCAGCAGGAACGGGCGGAGGAATTGGGGGAGATTGTGGCGAGGTTTTTGAGGGAGGTTAAGTGGGAGGCTGCGGCTTATTGATTTGGGAGGACGTGAGAGTTGGGGTTTTGGTTGGAATGGGGCTTGGTTGGCTGTGGGGTTATGGTAGCTTTTCGCTCGGTATGAATTCTTTCGTGATCAGCGTATATTTGTAGGTGTAGCGACTCTAGTTCTAGCACGGTGGGATCCTATTAAATCTCTTATATGGTATATCTGCTACATCCGGACTATATATAGGAGTCTGAGAATCCAAGTCTCATTTTAAATTTACCACCTATACACTCTTATCCGAAAGTATCAAACCATTCCTTTCTTTTTCCAGCGCTGGTCGATGGTTTGAACACCTAGCCCGCGCTATCTCTCATCCTTGGTTTATTTTTGGCTTCTTTTTGGATATAGAATATTTGGATATATTCTATCTAGAAGTTTTATCTTGTCCACATTTTCCAAATCTGAGATTTGGACACAAAAGTACCTCTCCTCAACTACAAGCTAGATGAAAGAAAAGTTCTCCTCAAATGAAGACTGATTAGTTATCACTGACGGTACTGGCTCCAAAGATTTATTCCTTCCATTTCAAATTACATTCACGGGGTAGCAGAAAACACTAAATTTCAAATTTTCCAATGTGAAACTGTTAGTAATCTTGCTGATGCATAATTACGACTTTGCCATGGAGTAAGGTAGGTCTGTTTGGAGAATTGTCTACTCTTCATTGCGCCATGCTATTACTCTTCTCGAAAGGGCGTGCGAATTGACGTTTGTCATCGACATAAATCTCGGATTGTAGTAGATTTCTCAAAGAATTGCAGAAAGTAATTGCTTGGGGCGATTCTTCTATTCGCACCACTTCTATTTGCCTTCTTCTACCTGTCTTTTGGTTCCAAAGTTTTTATGGCGATATTCCACTTGAGTAAAAATTGCCAGAACGACAATAGATTTTATGTATAGGTGAATTTTTGACCAGACACCTGTTTCTACAAGTGTTGGTTTCAGCACCGTAGAAATAATCTGATTGAAGCTTTCAATCGTCTCGAAGCGTATATAAATGTAACTACAAAAACTTGTAATCAGCGCATCGGTTATTTTTATCCCCTAAGCAAGAACAGACATCGCGATTAACTGTTTTTCTCGTGGGTCAATGTTTCTGTATCTTCATGCAATCTCATTTTCTTGATATTCTCGGATTCTTTCAATGCGGTATCAATTGCAAATAACCTTCACATTGCTTGAGGAGTAAAGCTCTCTTTCGGCAATGTCACAAGAAGGCTTTTTCCCGTTCCAAAGCTCGCGGTATTCTACTCCGAGAGAATGGGTGTTCTACACATGCACCTTGCCTATTCAAAAGAACTGCTATCGATGAGCAGGCAGAAGGAGATGCCAAGCCATGGGGATGGAGAAGGATATATTGGGGAATGTGTAGAGAACAGGTCGGAAAATGTATTCATGTTAAATACAGCAGTTTCTCCACCAGCCAGGAGATAAGTGCCCATAGCTTGGTGCAAAAACAGAAAAGGCCCAGAAGAAGTTTCGGAAGTTTATACACAACATGAACTCGGAACTCGGGGTCCACGTGACTCAGTGTGACACCTCTTGAAATGTGTAGTAAGGTCATCTGGTGTTAGGCGAGAACGATCACTCGGCCTAATAGCACAGCTGCACTGGCATCTGATACTTCTATCTAAAGATAGTTGAGAGTTTGTTCCACTTGTTGTAACGTGACGATACGAAAGGGGAAGCGATCAGGAATGCCAAGCATTTTCTCCACGATAGACAACTTAGAAATTAGGCTTCACGCTGAGCAAGAGCCACTAAATGATCATTACCACTTACGACATTATCCCGAATGACAACAAAACTGAATGAATACCTAAATAATATCTCTAACTCTTAAGTCAACAATATAATTACATTTACACTCACATTTTACACTTATATTCCACAATCACAACCAAATCTCAAATCTATTGTACGCAGCACTCGAGAATAATCGCCTGCACAAGCATCTCCTGTATTGCAGAATCTTTATCTTCTATCAGAATCGCCATTGTCGAAACCCCACAATGTCCACTACCATCACAACCACCACAGCCCCCTCATTCCTCAACCTCCCTTCCGAGCTCCGCCTCAAAATATGGTCTAATCTTCTCCCCGGCCCTCGTATGCTTCCGATCCGCTGCTCTCAAGTCATTAAATCCTACTTCACTCCCATCCCCCCTTCAGTCCTCCTATCTATCTCATCCGAAACCCGCACTCTATTCCTCGAACACTATGTCCTCCTCCATCTCAATCCCTCCTACAACTCCACAATATACATCAATTTCTCCCTCGATACGCTCTGTTTCGACCACGAAGAATGTTCACCGATAGGAAATTTGGCTTTGGATTTTAAGACTTGTGCGCAGAGCAGTTTAATTCAACGGGTGGATATTGATGTGCATTTATGGGAGATCTTAAGGGTGTTTCGATTCGATGCTCTTTCGGAGATTAAATATTTACATGGGTTGCGGAATTTGACGTTATCTATGGGGCGGTATGAGGAGGAGCCGCAGGGTTATGGGGAAGATTTTGAAAGGGGTATATTGGTGAGGAGCAGGGAATTGCTAGATGGTAGGATGCTGTTTGAGGGAAACACGGCGGATAGAGAAATTGCCCAGTGTCAGTGGTATGTACAGATGGTGAAGTGGGAGGTGGAACATGGGGATGATGAGTGGATTAACGGGAAGCCGAGTGTGCAGATGTGGATAATATGAGAGGAAGAACTTTGATATGACGAATACGAATAATGGACTTGAAAATTTATCCAATGGAGCTTCCGCATTTGGAGACTCACCTCATCACCGGGTTTTCTATCGCGTGCTATAGTATTCTCATATTTGCTTTGAACGTATTACTTCCTGGATTGATGATATCTTATCTCATCCTCAGACCCTTCGGAGATTATATAATCCTAAAATCTATAAACCGATCAATAAGAGATATGTAGGGTAGCATTGTAGAATCTCCGAAAGATCTGAAACAATTTGGACATTACTTTGATGTAAAATGTAATATTTCAGCTTATATTCAATAATTATTTAATATATTAAAAATCCATTAACAATTATATATTTTCGATGCAAATTTAATAGATAGATATGATTTTTCTCTTCATTTTTATATATATTATATTATTATAACATTATTAGATCAAAGATATATACATTGTTGAAATTAAAAAATAAGGTTTTCAAAATGTAACATTTCAATATTCTAAGCACTTTACCCTTTTGAAATCAACAATCACAACTCTTTTTGATAAATCTATATAGTTTTTGAAAATGCCCTAATCAATATGATCTTCAAGATATCAATTGATTTTTCGAAAAAGATTGTGATTGTTGATTTCGAAAGGATAAAATGCTTCAAAATGAGAATTCGAGAATCCATAAACCTTATATTTCAGGCATTTAACCTCGAAAATGAATATGCCCTTTCCATCACTATCAATTACCCCAAATTCCTCAACTCCTGAATAGTCCTGAGTAATCCTGAATAATCCTATATATCTAGAAATAGCTTTCAGGCTTCTGAAAGCTTAATTTCAACAATATCCATTTTGACCTATCCTTCATCAATAGTATATCCCCTGTCACAACGCCAACTATATGTTCTGTAGTTGCCTTTCGTATCTAAGGCTCCCATTATTAGCATGTCTTACTTTTTATAAATAAAGCCTCTTTCTTTTATAATTCTTTTATTTTATAATACAATATAAATCTTTACCTATACCTTGATATTACAACTTTACTATAATCTTATTATGACTTTACTATAACTTTACTACAATCTTACCACAACCTTACCACAACCTTACCATAAGCCTCGACCTGTACCTTGACATCCCCAATACTAACAGCATACCTTCAACACTACTAATACAATCAGCAGATTCATAGTATATTCAATTCTAGAAACTGATTCGATTGTATCTATTTTCATAATTAGCATACGAATATTAAGATTGTTGTAATTGATAATTCAAAACAAAAGATGTTGAAAAAATAAAATGAATAATAACCTTTTAAATCAACCACACAATTCAAATATTCCAAACAAATTCAACAAATATTAGAAAATGAAGGCTTTCGAATGATATAATTATTTTTTTAATAAATTGAAATTGAAAAGGTGAAGTATATTGTTGAAGTGCTCTCACCAAACAAAATCTATTTCTCACCAAAAAAACGACCAAAAGCTCTCTCAGACCCTCTGGGAGATTCTTGATTGGCTGAATTATAATTATATAATAATTAGTAAAAATCCGTCATTTTATCATAAAACGAAACTAAAATACAGAACGTAAAATCGAAGCAGAGGGTCTGAAAATGAGATAAATGATATCTATATTATTATCAACACGGACGAGGTTTACCTTGGGTATATAGGGCTCACAAATCACGAGAGAGCTTGTTAAAAATAACTGTGCAATGATTCTTTGTTAAAAAACCAAAACTTTATTTTTACTTTACTTCATATCGGATTTTGATGCTTCAAAGTCTGCTGCTATACATGATATGAAGAGGCACTAAGCCTGAAAAAGAATCAAACGTTATCAAACGAATGACCGGTGTGCCGGTGGCAGCAAGAGACTACGCTCCTCCGCCACAGTCCTGTATAAGCTCTACTGTGTAAATCATCGTCTGTCTAATTTTACTCTTCAACCATTTCTCCATGCATCGCCTTCTCCCTCTCCTCTTCTTCCTTCTGCTCTGACGCTGGTCCCATCAATGGGTCATCGTCACTTACGTCATCTTCATCATTGCCTAGACTGCTCCATCCGTACAATAATCCCTCCATCATGATATCCAATTCACCTTCTAATCGCAGTGGCACTCTGCGATCGAATGGCCGGAAAACTTTGCATTTGCTAATTCTCTATAACAGTTTAGAGTCAGTTCTTGCGCTGTCATTTGACTCCCGTGCTGATGGAAAGATGTTACGAGGGTAGCCGTCTAGATCACGTGGAAGTGTTCTAGGTTCTCGAGGTAGGTTTATAATTAGGCGTCAAACAAGGATTTAAGTAATGATAATATGAATATACTATTCGTAATTAATAGTAAAATATACTAAATAATTAATCTTGAACATAAAGCTTTATACAAAGGAAATCCGTTTTGTTTATATAGACCTTTATGTTTATAGTTAATCAGGACTGTATAACAATCCTGGACCACCAACGTTTCTTAATGGTTTATAATATGATTTTGTCATGTTACCTTATATTAATCATATAATACAGTATAAATGTTGATTATTGTAACATTATCCCCCTTTTAGTTTAATGTTTGTCCTAAATATTATATAATGTAACTTTTCCTTTTTATTTTTTTTATTAATAAACTTCTTTTATTATTATAATTACAATTTTATAAAAGAAAAAAGAACAATTTTGTTTAATTCATTTGATAGAAGCTTATGGATTCGAAATGCCTTTGTGTTCTTTGTATAATCATCAAAAACGCAAATATATTGTTTCTTCAATTGATTCTTTTCATTGTACTGAATGTATTCGTTAAAGGAAGAAGTGTGATGTTAAAGATCCATCGGAAAGCGATTGAGATAGTTTGGATTGTCAAAAGGCAAAGTTGGAGTAAAAGAAGGAAACAGTTATTAAAGCTTTTCAAAAAGTTATGATTAGGATCCTTCGATTTAGGAAATAGAAACGTTTTTTGTTAAAACAAGAGTCTGAAATGCTTTGTTGAGGTTTGCATACTTTCGATGAACTTGTAAAAGTTGAAGAAAAGGAAAGATTGAAGAATGAATATATAAAGAAGGAGAAAGAGCAAACGAATATTGATTTATTAGGGTTTGTTAAGATTAATTCGAATGTATTAAACGATTTCGATCCTTTTTCCTTTTTGAGTCCTTCAGATCCTTTTTGGGAAGGTTTGGATAGTATTGGTGAAATTCCTTCAATAGTGTTACGAGGGTAGCCGTCTAGATCATGTGGAAGTGTTCTAGGCTCTCGAGGTAGGTTTATAATTAGGTGTCAAACAAGGACTTAAGTAATGACAATAATGAATATGTTATTCGTAACTAATAATAGAGTATACTAAATGATTGATCTTGAGTACAAAGCTCTATACAAAGGAAATCCATTTTGATTATATAGTTCTTCATTTCTTTCGGACAACTAGGATAACTAAGCATTCCTGAAGCATTATCGTTCCAAAGCTGTCTATTATATAATACACCCGAAGCTTTCCTATTTGTATATTTTGATAGTATATACATATATGATCTTAGGGTAGTTATAATCATATATTAATATAATCTAATCTTATTTTGTTTGTATATAACCTAAGTTTATACAAATATATCAATTGTTACCTTTATAATATTATCCTTTTCTTAACTTAATGTTGGTCTCGAATATTTATATTAATATGTCCTTTTTTTCTTTCCTGAATAATTATATACTTTTTTTCTTTCTTTGTTATACTTTCTTCAATTACTAATAAAAGAAAAGAATAGATTCATTTCGTTTGTTTTATTGAATAGAAAGGTTTCGAGATGTTTCTATACTCTTTATA
Organism: Sclerotinia glacialis; assembly: GCA_002162575.1. Lineage (NCBI taxonomy): Eukaryota > Fungi > Ascomycota > Leotiomycetes > Helotiales > Sclerotiniaceae > Sclerotinia > Sclerotinia glacialis. Next base: position 49,932 of record NGKH01000009.1, on the reverse strand, counting down.
CAAATACATAGATCGCAAATGTATTGTTTCGTCCTTTGATTCTTTATAATACAACGAATATATTTATAATAACAAGAAATACAATATTCGAGGTTTATCTGAAAGTGATTGGGAAAGTCTGTCCCAATAGAAGGAACGATTGGATCAAAAGAAGGAAAAGATTATAATTAAAATTCTGTGTTTGCGAAAACAGAAGCGTTTTCTATTGAAGTGTGAATCCGAAATGTTTCGTTATGGTTTACAGATTTTTAATAAATTAATAAAGATAGAAAAGAAAGAAAAATTGGAAAATGAATATATAAAGAAGGAGAAGAAGTAAGTAGATATTGGTTCGTCGATATTTGTTGAGGTTAGTTCGAATATATTGAACAATTTTGACCCTTCTTCCTTTTTAAATCCTTCGGATCCTTCGTTGCCTTTATAGTCTGATACCGAACTCGAGGCTTTATTGGCAGATGTAGGTACTTCAGGTGGAATGCCTGTAGTTTCTCAGGACAGTTGAGATCCTTCTTGAATTCCTATGTGTTTTCCGAATGTAGATAGTCCAATTATTTGATCAAATATTTGATTTTGTTTCTGATGTATTTACAATCTAGTATTGCTTCAATATCGTATATGGCATTAGGATTGATTGATTCGATTTCTGTTATTGATATATTAAATGCTTTTGGTGATGTTTTCTCAAAGAATGAGATATGAAATACTGAATGGATATTCATTGTATATAATAGTTTCAATTTGTAATTGATTGGTCCTATTATTTTATCGATTTTGAATGGTCCTAGTTTCTTGTGGTCTAGTTTATCATTTGGTTGTTTTGTTTGTATGTTTTTTCGAATAAGATAAACTTTATCCCTCTTTTTAAAAGTAAATCCTATATTTCTTGATTTGTTATAATACGATACTATTCTTAAAACAATGAACTATAAATCTAAAGAGAATTGTTTATGAAGCTCTTTGATTTCTATGATATCTTTTATAACTTCATTTGTGTTTGTATTTTGCGGCAATAATGATTTATAAACCAATGGATTGAATTCAAAGTTAATGTATACTAGTGTTACTTTTGTGATTTTCGTCTTTAATGTATTATATACGAATTGTATTAAAGATAATAATTTAATTCAATTGTTTTGTTTATAATTGATATAACAACAAAAATAAACTTTTATCATTTGGTTTAATCGTTTTGTTTGGTTATCTGTTTATAAATGGAAAGTTGTTGAAAACTTTCTTTTGATTTTGAACAATATTATAAGGGTAGACCAAAACTTCAATATAAATAGTTTGTTTTTATTTGAGATAATTTCATTTGATATATTATGAATGTTAATTATATTCTGTATAAATATATAAACAAGATCGTTTGCTGTCCAAGTTTTATAGAATAGTATTATATAAACGAATTTGGTTAATTTGTTTGTTATTATTAATATAGAATCATATTTCTTTTGAGTAACCGGATTTTTGGATAATAATAGTTTCATTACAAAATCCCAAACAATGGACTTCCAAGATTGAGTAAATAGTTCAGGGGTTTTGAATTAATTATAAAAGGTATATCAAACAGCTTTATTCTTTATATAGATATTGTAATTCCTAATTATATTCTCAATTATAATCTTTATTTTTGGAAAGTAGACTTCTTTTTTTATTTTGGCAAAGGTTCTCGCAATACCTTGATGTTTGTGAACTGGTAATTTATATTGTTTTGTAATATAATTTTTAATTAGATTAAAGGGTATATAAAGTTTGTTATAAAAATAAATGAATTCATTTTTTATAATGAATCCTTTTTCTAGATTGTTTGGTTTAGCTAGAATTCTTTTAATTGTAGTATTTATTATGTATTCTGTTTTTATGATATCCCTGATAATATTATAATTTATTCCTGAAATGGCGGCGAGTTGTGGTTTATTATGAATTAAAACATTGTTTTCCTATTTTAATATTGTATATGATTTATATATTTTGTTTTGTAAATATTCTGGTTTTCGGTTGAAAACATTTGCCCTAGTATTTTTGTTTTCTTTGATATATGAAATTCTGAAGTTGTAAACGGCTATAGTTTCTGATCATTTGATCTGCCATCGATTTAGTTCCTTTGTTATAATGAAATAAACCAAATTCTTATGATTTATATATATCTGTATTGTGTATTTCGATCCTTTTAAGTATATTTTTCATTTCCTAAAAACATCTATTATTGTTAGCAATTCTTTATTGTATATTTCGTAATTTAATTCGGCTAATAATAGTTTATATAAATAGTAAACGATTGATTGTTATTTTTTATTCAAACCCGATTGGCTGAGTATTATGTTTAATATATAGTCTGAGGAATCTATCTTTATGATTATTAGTAATTCTGGATCGAAAGCCTTGAGAATTGGTTCTTTTGCAAATGCTTTCTTAAAGCATTCGAATATTGTTTATACTGTTTCTGTCCATCGAAATTCCCTTTGATTCTTTTTGGTGATCTTGGTTATTGGGGCAGTTATTTTCGAGTAGTTCTTGATAAATTGTTGATAGAAGTTGGCGAACCCTAAAAAGGATTGTATTTCCTTTATATTTGTTGATGATTTTTATTCTTTGATTGCTTTTACTTTATCAGAATTTATTTTGAGACTTTTGGAGAATATAATGTAGCTTAGGAATTCTGTTTTTATAATATGAAATTCATATTTGTTGGGTTTGCATTGGAGATCTGCCTTCTTCAAAAGTTATAAAATGTTGTGGATATCTTGAATATATTATTCTTTTGTTTCTGAAAATACCAATATATTATCTAGATAATATATGCAGTATATATCTAGGTATTTTCTTAATATATTGTTGATCAAATATATATATATTATTAATACATTTATCAAACTAAATAACATTATTTGATATTTATACAATCTGTAGCAAATTCTGAATATTGTCTTCTATTCTTCACCTTCCTTTATTCTGATTAGGTGGAATCCGTTTCGAAGATCAAACTTGGAGAAAATCTTGGCTTTTCCCAATCGATCCTTCAATTTTGTAATTAATGGAAATAAATATCGATCTTTGATCATTATATTATTGAATTTGTAATAATCTATACAAAACCTTTTTGTATTATTTTTCTTTGATATAAATAATACAGGACTAATTGTTTGTAAAGTGGATTCTTTGATCTATTCCTTTTTTAATATATTATCAATATAGTCCCTAAATATCTTTAAATCAGAAACTAATATCAGATAGATTAGTCCAAATGAAAGCATTTTGCCTTTCTTCAATATTATCTTATGATTTTATAGTTTATACTTTAATAAAGTATTATAACCTTTTCTTTCTTCGAATAGTTTCTTATACTTCTGGTATTATATCAGTATTAATGCTTTATCCTGTTTCGTTACAAAGATGGTTTCAAGCAATTTCTTCTATTTATTCTTTATTCATATAGGAGGTTCACCTTCCTTCATTATTAATGAAGGACCCTGGATTTGATGTTCTATATCAATAATGCTGTTTGCCTTTAATTCTTCATTGTATATGTTCAGCTTTATTAGCTTTAATATATCTTGTTGATTGCTTTTCTTTGGAAATGATATAGTTTCCGATGCCCAATCAATTTGGGGGTTATATACCTTCAATTATGGCATTCCCAAAATGATCTATTGATTCCTTAATAGAACAATATCAAACTGAATAATCTCTTTATATTAGATTATACTCATTTACAACAAACAAATCTTCTACGAAATCTTTCTGTTTAATCCAGTTAATTGTCTATCAATTAATTATAATTGATATAGTTTCTGTTTCGTTTGAAATTGTATTCCCAAATACTTCATAGTTTCTGGTATAATAAAATTTCCTATGGTTTTTGAATCTATTATAATTTAGATTGTCTGTTTGTTTATTTTTGTATTATAATAGATCTGATCTATCTATCCTGTAATATTCAATTATTTTCAGCCTTTCTTATAAATCTTGATTGCTTTTCCCTTTTTATAAGTTTTCCTTACTTTCTTTTAAAGGAACCAATTTGTAACCTCCTTGTTTGCTAAATGAATTCTGCAAGTTTCATTGTAATATACTATCCAGCTTATAATGGCATGCTTAGTTATCTATTCTTCCAATAATGATTCTCTCAATTCCGTTTCAATAAAAAAAGGGGAAAGAATTCGTAAACATTCTAATTTATATCGATCTATAATATTCAATCCTTTCTGATCTCGAAGCATTGTATCGATTTCTTTTTGATATTCCTTTCGTTTGTAATTATCGTTTTCGATTAGATATAAAGCATATAATTGAAATATAAAGGTAACATTGAATTATCCTTTACCAAACTTCTTATAATAACTTCCTTTTGATGATCTTTTGTTTCGGCAATCTCTAACTCGATAATTTGGTTTGTCATATTCGAAGTATAATTTATCCTTATATCTTTGTTCTACTTCTTCTTTAAATAGTTTATTTTTGAATATTATATCTAATTGTATTAGTTCTCTATAAGATTGTCTATTTTCTCGAGGTCTTCTTTTATTCTTGTAATACTTACTACAATCTCGGTTTCTATAAAAGTTAGAAGATCAGCATTTCTTTTGATATTCGTAAAGCATCTCATTTGCTTTAATAGATTCTTCAATTAACTCATTTAAATCTTCCCAAATACAATTGCGATCTAATTCTAATTTGACTTCAAATTTGAGCCCTTTTCAATAATAGCTTATTATTGTATTTTCTTTCTATTTAATAATATCTATATATTTCCTGAATTCCACAATATATTTGATTGCTGACCTTGTTTACTTGAGATTATAGATCTTGGATTCAATATCATATAATTCATTGATGTTCTCGAATACTTTTTGTATTTCTTTCTTGAATCCTTCAAATCTCTCAAAGATGATTTGAATCGAATATATTCGCTTTCTAGATTTATTCAAATTGATGAAATAATCTTTAAAATACAATTGGATCCATTTAGCAGCTTCTTCTTTAAGGTAAGATACAGCCCAAACGCTTTTATCGGCATCATAATTGAACTTATCCTGGTTGAATTGGAAGTAGATCTCAAATTGAAACAAAAAGGTTTCTAGCTTTTATCGATTGTTTGTAAACCGATCTGGTAAAACAATTTTAAGAGTTTCGGTGACAATGATTTCCTTAAGGTCTTTAATACCTCCTATAACGATGTCTTCGTTCTTGTTGATATTTTCGGATGTGATCTAGTTGATTGTAGCAAGGTTGTTAGATTATAATGTCTTGGAAAATATAATATCATTATTTATCGAATTGGTATTTGAAGCAATAAAGATGTTCAAAGTGTTACAAGGATAACTATTTAAATCATATGGAAATGTTCTAAGCTTTCGAGGTAGATTTATAATTAGATATCAAACAAGGATTTAAGTAATGATAATAATGAATATACTATTTGTAACTAATAGTAAAGTATATTAAATAATTGATTTTGAATACGAAACTCTATACAAAAGAAATCCATCTTGATTATATAATTCTTCGTCTTTTTCGGATAATTAGGATAGCTAAACACTTCTGGAACGTTGTTGTTTCAGAGCTATCCATTATATAATACACCCGAAACTTTCCTATTTGTATATTTTGATAGTATATATATATATGATCCTAAGATAACTATAATCATATACTAATATGATCTAATCCTATCTTGTTTGTATATGGCCCAAGTTCATACAAACACATCAGCTGTTACCTTCGTAACAAATAGATCAGGAGTATCAAAGTTCTTTTTAAATTCCCAAATGTTTTCTGAATGTGGATAATCTTGTTATTTGATTAAATATTTGATTTTCCTGTTAATATATTTGCAGTTTAGTATTTCTTCGATATAATATTCTTTTTCTGAATTGATTAGATCGATTTCCGGGTCTGATACTTTCGATGTTTTAGATGATGTTTTTTCGAAGAATGAGATATAAAATATTAGATGGATATTCATTGTATATGATAATTTGAGTTTGTAATTGATTGATTCTATTATTTTGTCGATTTTGAATGATCCTAGTTTCTTGTGGTCTAATTTATTATTGGGTCGTTTTGTCTGTATGTTTTTTCGAATGAAATAAACTTTATTCCCTTTTTTAAAAGTAAGTCCTATACTTTTTGATTTGTTGTAATACGATGCTGTTCTTAAAATGATGAATTGTAAATCTAAAAAGAGTTGTTTATGAAACTCTTTGATTTCTATGATATCTTTTATGATTTCGTTTGTATTCGCATTTTGCGGCAATAGTGATTTGTAAGCTAATAAATTGAACCCAAAGTTAGTATATGCTGATATTACTTTTGTAATTTCTGTCTTTGATATATTATATACAAATTGTGTTAAAGATAATAATTTAACCCAATTGTTCTGTTTGTAATTGATATAACAGCGAAGATAAGTTTCTATTGTTTGGTTTAATCGTTTTGTTTGACCATCTATTTGTAGATAGAAGATTATTGAAAGCTTTCTTTTGATTCCAAATAATATTATAAAAATAGATCAAAACTTCGATATAAATAGTTTGTTTTTATCTGAGATAATTTTATTTGGTATATTATAAATACTAATTATATTTTGTAAGAATATATAAACAAAGTTGTTTATTATCCAAGTTTCATAGAATAGTATCATATAAGCGAATTTGATTAATTTGTTTGTTATCATTAATATGAAGTCATACTCCTTTTGGATAACCAGATCTTTGGATAATAATAGTTTTATTACAAAATCCCAAGTAATAAACTTCTAAGGTTGAGTAGATAGTTCAGGGGTTTTGAGCTAATCATAAAGGATATACTGGGCAGCTTTATTTCTTATACAAGTATTACAGTTCCCAACTATATTCTCAATTATAATCCTCATTTTTGGAAAGTACATTTCTTTTTTTATTCTGGCAAAGATTTTTGCAATACCTTAATGCCTGTAAATTGGTAGCTTATATTATTTTGTAATATAATCCTTAACTAGATTAAAAGGTATATAAAGCTTATTATAAAAATGAATGAACCCATTTTCAATAATGAATCCTCTTTTTAGATTGTCTGATATAATTAGGATTCTTTTGATTGTAATATTTGTTGTATATTCTGTTTTTATGATATCTTTGATAGTATCATAATTTATTTCTGAAATAATAGTGAATTGTGGTTTATTATGAATTAAAGTATCGTTGTTTTGTTTTAATATCGTATGCGATTCGTATATCTTATTTTGTAAGTATTCTGGTTTTCGGCTGAGAGCATTTGCCCTAGCATTTTCGTTTCCTTTGATATATGAAATTCTGAAATTGTAAGCGGTCATAGTTTCCGATTATCAGACTTGCCATCGATTTAATTCCTTCATTGTAATAAAGTAAATCAAATTCTTATAATCTGTATATATTTGCATCGTATATTTCGATCCTTTCAAATATACTCTTTATTCCCTAAAAGCATCTATTATTGCTAACAATTCCTTATCGTATATTTTGTAATTTAGTTCGGCTAATGATAATTTGTATGAATAATAAACAACTAATTGCTATTTCTCGTTTAAGCCTAATTGATTGAATGCTATGTCTAATATATAGTTTGAGAAGTCTATTTCCACAATTATTGGTAATTCTGGATCAAAAGCTTTAAAAATTGGTTCCTTTGCGAATACTTCCTTAAAGCATTCGAATACTATTTATATTGCTTTTATCCATCGAAATTCCCTTTGATTCTTTTTAATAATCTCAATCATTGAGGCAACTATTTTCGAGTAGTTCTTGATGAATCGTCGATAAAAATTGGCGAACCCTAAAAAGAATTGTATTTTCTTTACATTTATTGATAATTCCCAATCTTTGATTGTTTTTACTTTGTTAAGATTCATTTTGAAACCTTCGGAGAATATAGTATAACCTAGGAATTCTGTTTTAATAACATAAAATTCATATTTGCTAGATTTGCATTGAAAATCTGTTTCTTCTAATTGTTGCAAAACCTTGTGAACATCTTGAATATATTGTTCCTTGTTTTTTAAGAATACCAATATATCATCTAAATAACATATATAATATATATCTAAATATTTCTTTAATATATTATTGATTAAATATATATATATTGCTAATATATTTGTCAATCCGAATAATATAATCTGATACTTGTATAATCTATATCGAGTTCTGAATATAGTTTTCCATTCTTTACCTTCCTTCATTCTGATAAAGTGAAATCCGTTTCATAAATCAAACTTAAAGAAAATCTTGGTTTTTCCTAATTGATCCCTCAATTTCATAATTAATAAAAATGAATACCGATCTTTGATTGTTATATCATTGAATTTGCAATAATCTATACAAAGCTTTCTTATATCATCTTTCTTTGATATAAACAATACAAAACTAATTATCTATAAAATAGATTCTTTAATCCATCCCTTTTCTAATATATCGCCAATATAATCCTTAAACATCTCTAAATCAAAAACTGATATCAAATAGATTGAATTGAATAAAGGCATTTTGCCTTCCTTCAATATTATCTCATAATCTTATAATTTATATTCTGATAAAGCTTCATAACTTTTTCTTTCTTCGAATAATTTCTTATATTTCTGATATTGTATTAATATTGATGTTTCTTTTTGTTTCGTTACAAAGGTGTTTTCAAGCAACTTCTTCTGTTTATTCTTTATTTATATAAAAGATTCACCTTTTTTTGTTGTTAATAAAGAACCTTGGATTTGATGTCCTATATCAATGATATTGTTCGCCTTTAGTTCTCTACTGCGTATATTCAGCCTTACTGGTTCTAATGTATCTCATCGATCGCTTTTCTTCGGAAATGATATAGTTTCCGATGATTAATCAATCTGGGGGTTATATACCTTCAATTATAGCATTCCCAAAATGATTATTGATTTTCTAATAGAACAATATCGAATTAAATAACTTCTTTGTATTGGGATATATTTATTTGCAATAAGCGAATCTTTTGCGAAATCCTTCTGTTTAATCTAATTAATTGTTTATCAATTAATTGCAATTAATATAGTTTCTGTTTCGTTTGAAGTTGTACTCCCAAATGCTTCATAATTCCTGATGCAATAAAATTTCCTGTGATTTCTGAATTTATTATAGCCTGGATTGTTTGTCCATTTATTCTTATATTATAATAAATCTGATCTATTTGTCCTGCAATGTTCAATTGATCTTGGCCTTTTTTATAAATCTTAATTGACCTTCCTTTTTTATAGGATCTCTTTGCTTTCTTTTATAGAAACTATTTTATGGTTTTCTTGTCCGATAAATGAATCTTGCAAGATTCATTGTAACAAGCTGTCCAGCTCATAACAATGTATTCAATTATCTATTCTTTCGATAATGTTTCTTTTGGTTTTGTTTTGACAAAGAGGGGGGAAGGAATTCGTAAACACTCCAATTCATATCGGTTTATAATATTCAACCCTTCCTGATCTCGAAGCATTACATCGATTTCTTTTTGATGTTCTTTCTATTTGTAATTATCATCTTCAATAGAATATAAAGCATATAATTGGGGTACAAAAATAATATTGAATTGATTTTTGCCGAACTTCTTATAATAACCTTTTCTTGAGGATCTCTTGCTTCAATAGTTTCTAGCTCGATAACCTGACTTGCTATATTCGAAGTATAACTTCTTTGCATCTTCGTTCTACTTTTTCTTTAAGTAATTTGTCCTTGAACATTGTATCTAATTATATCAATTCTTTATAAGATTGTCTGTTTTCTCGAGGTCTTCCTTCGTTTTTGTGGTATTTACCACGATCTCGATTTCTATGAAAATTGGAAGATCGGCGTTTCTTCTGATATTTGTAAAGTATCTTATCTGTTTTAATAGATTCCTTGATCAATTCGTTTAGATTTTCCCAAATACAATTACAATCTAGTTCTAGCCTGATTTCAAGTTTGAGCCCTTTTCGATAATAACTCATCATTATATTCTCTTCCTATTCAATAATACCTATATACCTCCTGAATTCTATAGTATACTTGATTGTTGATCTTGTTTGCTTGAGGTTATAGATCTTGGATTCAGTATTATATAATTCATTGACATTCCCGAATACTTATTGTATTTCTTTTTTGAATCCTTCGAATCTTTTAAAGATGATTTGAATCGGATATATTCGCCTTTTAAGCTCATTTAAATTAATGAAATAATCCTTGAAATATAATTGGATTTATTTAGCAACTTTTCCTTTGAGGTAAAAAGCGGCCCAAATGCTTTTATCGGTATTATGATTGAATTTGTCCTAATTAAATTGGAAGTAGATCTCAAATTGAAGTAAAAAGGTTTTTAGCTTTTATCGATTGCCTATAAATCGGTTTGGTAAAACGACTTTAAAAGTTTCAATGACAATGATTTCCTTAAAGTCTTCGATACCTCCTATAACGATATCTTTATCCTTATCAGTACTTTCGAGGGTGACCTGATTGATTATAACGGAATTGCTAAATTATAATATTTTGGAAGATATAATGTCGTTATTTATCGAATCGGTATTTGAAACAATAATAATGTTCAAAATGTTATAAAGGTAACTGTTTAGATCATATAGAAGTATTCTAGGTTCTTAAAGTAGATTTATAATTAGACATCAAATAAAGACTTAAGTAATGACAATATAAATATACTATTCGTAATTAATAATAAAATATACTAAATGATTAATTTTGAACACAAAGCTTTATACAAAGGAAATCCATCTTATTTTTATAGATCTTCATACTTATAGCTAATCAGGACCGCACAGCGTTCCTTAGCGGTCTATAACGTGACTTTGTCATGTTACCCTGTATTAGTCATATGACGCGGCGTAGATGTTGGCCGTTGTAACAAAATAGTATAGGGAGATCCATACTGGGCTTGCTCGTTCCTCATTGCTACCAAATTTATACACCAAGTGGTGACCAAACCAAAGCGAGGTCAAACCACCTCCAATTCTGCTATTTGGACTGGAGGCGTGATGCAATCGTGTCGTAACTTTCAAGCTGGCCATCTGGTCGCTAGAGGTTACTTTCGCATTGGAAACATATCTCTTGATGAACATTTCGTGCCTATAAGCATGCGTTGTCAGCTCATCTCACTGCTCCCATGTTAAATCTAAGGAAATCTCTTTCGGAAACTTACCTGAGCATCGTGGTATTCGTTTCAACAGTCCCGAGTATTAGATTTTCTACTGCTTGTGTATTGGCTAACTGTCCCGGAACATCGGCGTTATCGCGTCCACCAAATGAGCGAGCGGATCTATGAAACTACTAGACGCGGATGAGCAATAGTAATATCTTCAGGTTTATCTCATGCATACCTCGGCTCGAAGTTTTCTTTTATCGTCTGGGTCATTTTTGAACAGACGACTCATAACCTGTCTTTATTAGCACGTTCTCTGGTCTGAAAACAGTAGGATAGCTACCGCGTTGGCGCCATGATTGGCCATGACTTGATTTTGGGTGATTTCACGTTTGATACCGACGGCGGCCTCGGCACTGGCAGTTGAGACCGTTGTGATTGTCCCCACGCCGCCCTCAAACTTTATACCATTACTTCGCTCGCCATTTGACCCCACCGGGTTCCTCAGCGTGGATAGCTCTCCTACTATTTCTTTGAAGATCGCTGTGAGTTCCGCCGGGTTTTCAGTGATGGGTTGCAATGGTTCTCGATAAATCTTGGTGACTGATGCATTATTCAGGATCTCAAAGTCCGCTATGCTGGTCACCAAAGTATACAAGGTGATGGGATGCTGACCCACAATCTTGTAGGTGTCCGATGGGAATTGTTGTAGGAAATTAGCATTAGAGCAGAACCTGACATCGATATTGCTAATCTGGGGTTTAAAGTTCAGCTTTGAGCAAGCAAACATTTTCTCAATGTTAGTTTTTACAAGTTTGATGGCGTTCTGCTCCGAGTAGTCATTGGTAACATGATTGATGAATCTGGATGGTATAACGAGATAGAGCTTGACGGTATCGATTTGTGTTCTGCCAATGGCAGTGAACTTCGGATCCCAAAATCGGGCAAGAACATTGTAGAGTCTCTTGGGCTGGCATTGGGCGCCGTGTGCGACTTCTTCACGTTGCATTACGTTAGTACGTTCTCGATTCACAATATCTGTATCTGAGATTGAGCGTCAATGCTTACTCATGATGTTAGCAAATCCTTCCTTGATGCGATCATTAACCTGGTTCTTGCCGGCGCCTTTCCATCGCCCCAGATACATTCCGTCGAAGTTCCTAATGTTACCAAGTTGCCCGTCGGCCCTCCAGACCGAAAAAGGAGGAAGGTTTTTATTGTACATATCGTAATCATTGCTTAGAGCCTCATGGTCGTGCCGAATGCGGCGCTCAAGATCTGCGAATTTCATGTAACAATTTTTCAAAAACTATTGTTTTGGTAAGTACTTATTTGCATGAAGCAGTCGCAGCGGGAGTTCAAGGGGTGAGGCTAGAATACTAAAACAACCAGGAGGAACACTTTGTTCCAAGCATAGCTGCTAGCGTAGCTTGAAAGACGCAAGGTCAAATACAACGTACACTGTTATAATTGGTGTTGTCTCCGCAGAAGACATAGTCAATTTCATCATCAAGATCTTGCATGTCCTTGTTGGTCCCTCGATAAGTCCAGACGGTAATTTCTTGAAATTGGCCTTCAACCTTGCTAGCCTATTTTCATTGTGTTAGACATTTTCAAAGTTAAAGAATTGTCAGGGAGTTAGGGAAGCCTTACCTCCCGTTGCTGTTCTGGGGAAGCCGCGCTGACCAATAACTTCCCGCGATATAATTTGTAAAGAAACGAGCTGTCACACAGCTCTTTTTCTGGTGCTGTGACGACCAATGTCCGTTTATCATGAAGTTTAAATCCTATGAGTTTTAATCATTAGTTTAACATGAAAATAAACTTTACGTGAAGAGCCAAGCCTCAGACGCACCATGATAGATGACTTGTTGCTGAGCCTGATCAGTGGTCTGGTCCGGAGCAGTTGCACGATCCCAGCACCGAAGCTTCAATTCTGTAAGGTGGTCAACATATAATATCAGAAAGCTGGTCCGGGGTAAACAAACGAGAAAGTTTTTTCTTGGCAGGGATTTGCTGCTTGGAAGGCTTGCAAGCCTTTGCACTTTTGACGTCTGCCGATGTAAGTGTCACGTACATCAGAAGTTGATCAACGTTGACATTCCCATCGTTGGGATCTGATCTGCTCTGCTTGTTGTTCTGGCCTTTGCCTTGATTCCCGCTCCCATTCTGGCGTTTTTTGCTAGGGTATTTCTTGTTCATGTTGTTGTTGACAAGCTGTTTGAGTTTTTGAGAGACTGATAAATGGACGACTTTTCTGTCAATAGCAATAAAATGGGGGCAATTTTTGATCAATTTCACATTACTTATATACTTATATACGATGCAGGGTGCCCCACAGGCCCTTTCTTCAGCTCGGCTATCGACGAGTTGTTCAGTCAGCCACCATGCACTCACCAGGGGTATCAGGTACTTGGCTCGACCGAACCCCACTAAAGCCATATCCCGCTATCGCCAAATATACGCAAAAAAGAAAGCTAGTATAATTGGATACTGCCTAACTTCTGTTTTGACGCAGACAGGGGGGCCATTCTTGCGCTCGCTAAACACCCTGATTCAGCTTCCAGTCACTCGGTAATTTCCGCATGTTAAGTATTCAGACCTCGAAGACGAATGGATGGATTGTGGCTTGATAGAAGCTGAATACCTTCATTAATCTATCTAACCTTTTGCTTTTGAAATGTGTGAGGAATTTATCTTCAGCCGGTGTCTTTCACAAAGATGGCCCTTGTGAGATCTATCGTATCATTAGTCCCCATGCAATATTGTCAATAACACAAAAATCTCCAATATCACTAATAATGCCGATGTTTTCAACATGCATTAAAAGCTCTCGCTTTCCCTCTTCGCATCCCCCTATCTTTGAAGCGATTCTTTACCATTTTCACTATGTTTGCATGTTGAGCTTGTCACTTTCGTTAAAGATCACTTCCTCAGTCACATATTCTATATCGAAACTCTGGTTATAAATCACAAAATGCCGGAGTCTTTGGACAACATGATTTACATCAACGAGAAGTTGGGCGTTGAGACCGGAACAAAGAACCTCAAAGACACGGTAATGATTACCGAGCACGAGATACTTGATCAACAAGTAGATTTAGGTGCGACGCAGGGAAATCCTGGAAACAAGTCAGTATTCCCCATTCAAGATTGTCAAGAACTGCACAATGCAATCAATGATGCGGCTTGGACCGCTGGGATTCGTGAGAATGTCACGGAGACTGTCGTTCATGGAGCTACCGTCCTCGGTCCGACTGTGTCCTTCGATCTCCCTCCGATAATATCAAACGCGATGAAGACATTCGACGCCCCTCCACCCAATTTCGATGGGAAAGTAGCACCGCCTGAAGGATTTGTTCTCAACGGATCTATATCATTATTTGGCCTCGATACTCTGGTTGCAGACTTCTACGGATATCATGGTCCGCTCCTGGAATCTGCCGATTTAAGCGACAGCCGTATCCCTGTGTATCAGATGGCAGCACTCCGAGACGACTTGCGTTTGTCTTCACTATTTTCAGCTGCAAAAGGCAAGGAGTTTGATGTCACTGCATTGAAAGATGTTGCGATTACTTATCAGGTAAACAAGCACGAACAAGTCCTAGGGAGAAAGAACAGTAAAAATAGCCAACGCCCCATATAGAACATGATTATCGATCAAACAAAAGTGGAAGGCTTCACAGTGGAAGCTTCAATTGTCTTTGATGAGTCCTACGGCGTTGTGCACGATGTGCTCTCGAGATTCCTGGGATTTGATAATCCCTCACTTCGCATGTCATGCGGGCTTCAAGAGCTGGAAGAATGGCACGCTCCTTTGGAAATCAGTTCCTTCTGTTTGACTGGTACTTTCACCGACGCAAAACCAAAGCCTGCCTGTGATAAACTTCAATTGACTAGCGTGGGATTGACGATGACTGGCTATGATACCGAAAGCTTCAACGAAAATGGAGAGGAAGTTCGAGGCTTGTCTTGTGGGTTTGGAATCTTTTGAACGATGCATCTTGTGGTTCCTGGGTCCATTTTGCCATTAGAGATGGAGTTTGAGATCGAGGAGGCCGATGACTCTGTATCTCTGGAAGCAACATTGGAGGGAAAATGGGAGCATGCATTCGGTATCTCATGCCTGACGGTATGTATGTCTAATTAAATACTCGAAATCTTACTGACACATGGATTTTAGTTGGATGAAGTCAGTCTGGGTGTGACATTTGACACTCAGTCCCCATTACAAAGTCTGATGTTCCAGGTCTCGGCAACCTTCGAAATCGGCGACACTCTTGTGACTCTTGGTGGCCTGTACTCCACAGATGGTAACTTCGAGTTGTCTGCAACACTGATGAACCTCGACTTTCATGGACTTTCGGCTATTTTCAACCACTTCTTTGACGACGATCTAGAAATGCCAGAAATAGACCTTTTTCTTGGTGAAGCGACAATCACCATATCTAAGCACTCTGGATTCAGTCTTGTGATTCATGATCTAAAGATAGGTGAGCACACAGCCGCTGATGCTACTGTGGAGATTGGCTCCGCAGGGGTACTTTTGAGAGCCGATCTTGATGGCGATATTCTGAAAATCAACGATTTTGAGATCCAAAACGCCTTTGCCGAAATAAATTTCCAGCGGCAAGGGAAGAATGGGAAGAAAAGCCCTTCGAAAACTAGTGTAATGTTTGGAGGCGAGGTCCAGTGGGAAGGGCACGATATCGATGTGGGCGTTCACGTATATCAATCGCCGGAAGCAGGCAAGAATAACTTGGAGTACACAATCATTGGTTCGTTCCAAACAGAAGAAGGAGCCGGTGGCCTGCCATTTGTCCGCTTGATCCCAGCGCTCAAAGGTAGTTTTTTGGAGGATGTGATACTACAAGGTGCGGCACTCGTCGTTGCCTCCCGTGAAGACGCCGAGATTGGACAGATGAACAAGTCCAACCTTCCCATTCGAAAAGGTTTGCTATGAACATTTCCCCCATTTTATGTAAAACTTGCTAAAAACTTCTCAAGGCATCAGAGTTTGTGCACAACTCGGCGAACTGGCTTCGGCGAACGCCATATTCTCGCGATGCAAACAGGCACCCTGTCTGACACTTTGCGCTGGCTGGACACCCAGTGAGGGCTTTTCCTTGGATATCTTGGCCCCTGTTGGATGCGCCATTGACCTCGGACAAGGTATTGTCACAGATCCTTTCACTTTGCGCGTTGTTCTTGGTGGAACAACTCCAGCCCTAAAGTTGATCTCCGGGGCAAAGGTATTTGTTCAAGGCCAGAAAGAACCTCTTCATTTCATTTTGGATTTGGATTTGGATGCCGAAGGCGCCGCGGCAACAGGGCAGCTCTCAACTGAAGGAGGTTGGATCAATCCCATGGGAATTAGCGAGAAGTTGATTATTGGTCCCAACTTGGCTTTGAAGGTCGGCATTAAATGGGCAACGTTTGCTGTGCATGGCCCAGGTGAATTTGGGTTTGTTGGAGGCCTATCTATTGGCAAGGTTCAGGGTCAAATGGCTTTCAACATTGATGAAGATCCATCACGTAAGTGGAGGACTGCACCGTTTGAGCACAATTGTTAAGTTTATCATAGGAGAAATGATGTACGCCAAGGTTGAGAAGCTGGACATTCAAGATGTAGTTGAATTTGCCAGTGCCATTACCTCGATGAATATAGAAAAGGTATGACGAATTACTACTTATTATGATGATAGACTAACATTTTATAGCCTCCTAATGTGGTGAAATTTGAGGAAGTGGAAATATATATCTGTCCTGGAGGAACAACAATTGGCACCTTGGTCCACCCGCCAGGTTTCTCCTTCACGTAAGTTTTGGAATCCGTCGCTTTGGAGAAATTCTTACATTATCAGTGCGGACGTTGTACTTTTCGATATCCATGCCAACGTGATGTGCGCTGTGGGCCCCGACGGAATAATATGCAAAGGTGGAATTGATGCATTTAGCCTTGGACCACTTTCAGTCCGTGGTGTAAATGGGCCGCGAGCTATTTTTGAGCTTGAGCTCGCCGATTCAAAACAATCTGGACAAATTGACGGCATGGTGGAAATATATGGTGCTCAGTAAGACTTTCCTCGAACCTTTGGCTTGAGATTACTCGAACACTGTCTAATCAAATGTAGAGTTGCTATCGCGGCACATTTTGCGCTTCAGCCGAAGCTCACCTTTGACTTCTTGTTCGATCTCGACTTCTGCGGCCTGTACAAATTTGAGGTTCATGCTTATCCTCATGAAAATCCAACGGAAGGATCATGTAAAGTAACTTCCACTACTTACCTCCTAGAAGCTTCATTTCACCAGCATATTCGTGGAAACATTGCGGACAATTTGGACAGGATGTTTGAGGAGAGAGCGCGAAAGGAAAGAGATGAAAACCAACACACACTCGAAGCGATTCAATCTGCGAGAAAGCAATGGAAAGCAACCTGTGAAGTATGCGAAGCTCGACAAAAAGCCGCCCACGATGCGTACATATCGAAGAAAGGAAACACGGAGAAAGATAGAGATCGCATTGTGGAGCAAGATCGAGCAAAAATTGCAAACCTTCAGGCACAGCTTGACGAGCGTTCACGAGAGATGAAAGAAAAGATTTCTAAAGCGCAGCAATGGCTTAACGAGAAGAACAATGAGCGAGCCGCAAAGATAAAAGCAGACACAGAATCTCTTCAAAGGACTGAGTCTGAATGGCAGGAAAAGATTCGCAATGCTCATAGCCGTGTCGATGAAGCTACTCAGGCTCTACATTATGGGTTCTGAGGTCTTGAGTAAGTATCAAACCCCGTGATCAATAATAGATTGGTGCTAACTGAGCAGGGACAAAATAAGTGCGGCAAGGCAAAAGGTACAGTCTCTCGAAAACGACGCCGATAATATCATGCGCGATATTCATAGATGTGAGAATGCCAGAAGATGGGATTTGCCCGCCAAAGCACAGCTTCCATACCATTATACCAAATATGGCTTAGTTGAAGCAGCCAAAGAGGTTGCTGACAAGTCTCTTTGGCTTTTACTGAAAACACTTGAGAGTGCTGATTATATAACGTGCAAAGGTGCCAAGGCAGCGGCTGACGTCGCCCTTGATGAAGCACTTCGAAGTTCCCGTATTATCATTGCAGCAGCAAAGGCTGCGCTAGAACTGACGGATAAAGTAAGCAATGAATTTGTCCAAGCGGCAAACTCCGGGTTGGAAGATGCGAAGAGGCTAGGGCAAGTAGCTGTCGATGCAGCCAATGTCTTACTAGGAACCGCGAAGAATCTGAGCCCTGTAATCATAGCAGGAGCCCATGCGTTGGTTAGCGCACTCGCTGATTGTGCAGAATGGATAGAGTATCAGGCTGCCGAAGTGGCTTTGAAAATCGCGAAAGATGGGGGCGACGATGCATTACTGCTGGCCAAAGTTGGAGTTCAAGTCGGCCATGAGGTCTCCCAAGTGGCGATGCGTGGTTGGTAGATAGTCATGAGGCTTTTGGGATCACTCGTGGATATCACCGATGTGTCGTTGAAGGGAGAGCTGCGTAGCCCAGTTGGCAATTTCGCTTTCATGGCTGATGTGAAAGGCACGATTGGGAAGGATCTTCATTTTTTCCACTACTGTCTTGAATTGGATACCCGTCGCATCATGGAATTCATCGAAGCGTTATTTCATAAGTAAGCCTGTCCTTGCTTTTATAACGTATCTTATCTCTGACGCTAACATTGAACTAGGTTGGTAGATTTGATCGAGAAGGGCGTCCTCGAAGTTGGACATGCTGTAGAGGCTTTGGTTACAAAAGCGCTAGACTAAAACTGCGGATCCAATAGTAAGTGAGGTTACGGAATTGTGAAATGGAGTGATATTTGTATATAATGATATTGTAAAAGAGGTAGGTCGAGATATATGTATTCTGATAATATACTATGAAGCGTGATATAGAATCAAGAACTGAATAGATTATATTAGAAAGACTTCAAATAATAAAACTATAATCATTTGATATACTTTAAATCAGATTAATATTAATATATGATGATTTGATTATAGAGTAATAGGAAGTTGCTATTCAGTGTTCGGCGTTAAATATAACGATCTGATTGATTGAAAAAGTGAGTTGCGATTTGAGTGACATAATTGATAATAATTTTCGATATAAAAAAGTCTTGGTAATATTGATGAGAGTAAGACTTCAGATCAAGTTGAAGGTTTAGGTTTACTAAAGCACAATGTCATCCTTCAAAAGGCAGCATCACCTCAAGACATTCGGAAATGATGGGAAAACGCAAATAGCTCAAGATGAGGCCCTCATCATGAGGGCGATTTCCTTTAACTCTTGATCCTGAGTTGCCTCAATACATATACAAGTATAACTTGCGCAAAAAATACTATTTTGGAAAACCAAATACAATACAAGGTGGAAAGCAAACTCCAACAATCCGGGGTCAATATCTATCATCGCATACACTGTAGCATGGTGATCCGTTCTCATATTCTCCCACATGACAAGTGCTTTTGTGGAATATAATATAGTAACTCATTGAATATTTCTTCTGATAGGATGTAGAACGCTTTGAATTGCTTTGCCTGGAGTCTCTTGACCTATTTCAAATCCCACTAGGGATCTAAACTTTGGATGATTCAAAGAAATGGACAAACATCCTTGACTCATCAACACCTTGTTTATGACACCGCTACGGTGATCCACCGCAGTATGTGGTTGAAGCACTCTTTTGCCATTTTGAATATTGAAAATCATCTTTCAATACTTGATCTACCTCCGAACATCATCCTCGGGACCGATTGAAGGATTATCAGCCTCCTGCTTAGGAGGTTAGGAGGTCATTTACTCCTCGGACCACTTCCTTGAAGCAACATGCGAATTAACAATCTCGGCATATCAGCGGTACTCGTACTCGTACTCGTACACAAACCTCAAATGTTGAGATCAAGACGTATTTTCATAGAAGTACCGCCAAGACTTTCGGTACCGAAACTCTGCAAGCAAGGCAATGCGGGGCCCCCACAATTATTCTCGCGTGGAACTTTCAAATACCCCCCTTATGCTTATCTTATACTTTAGATTCGTAATGCATTACGATGATACGACTTTGGTATCTTTCAGGTGTATTATTCGTTTGTTTGATAAAATTCTATGTTAAGTGTCTCTACAAATCTGAACTGTCCGGTTGTTGTTGTCTCGGAACATCGTTTCGATGCGCACTGATGTTAGTTCTTTAAATTTATCTCTGTATTTGGATAACTATATATCGTGTATGCATGCAGCAGCATATAGCAGGGGCCTACGTACAACTCTACTGTGATATTTTAGACCAAAAGAATAAGATTAGCTGGGGGTTTCAAGAACTCAATCCTTCCATGCCCTTGAATTGGCAGATATAACCTAGTGATTTTCTTTGTTTGACTGCGGCAAATCCACAATACCTCAGCCAGTACGCTCGTTCCCGCGCATAGTCTGCACGGCACTTACAGAATGCCACAAGCCAAACTGTCGAACAGGTTAAAACTTCAAGTATAAGAACTTCTAGTCATTCCTACTTTTCTCATCTGCTCATCCAGTCATTCATTAGCTCATCTCTTATAAAGACCACATTTCGAACCTCCATTGCACCCGAGAATCACAATGAAGATCCCGCAGACCACCCTCCTCGTCTCAGGTCTGGCCTCAATTGCCTTAGCTCGGGATACAACCTGTAGAACTTCAAGCCTCAACACTACAGCCTCGACTTGGATTGTCGCCGAAACCGATACCATCTTCAGCATCGCTGCCGCCACCAACCGTGGTGTTTGTGATATTGCACGTGCCAGCAGAATGCCCGATGCTGAATACATTGATACGGGTATGGTACTCGTCATTCCCGCTCAAGTCTGCAATCCCGACAACGAATCCTGTCTCCTCACTGCCGCAAACGACACAACCTCATGTGTATACGGAGGACCTCACACATACACCACTGTGCGCAATGATACCATCACCAAGATCGCCACGAAATTCAACGTTGATATTTCAGTTCTCTCGACCAATACTATTACCGGCATGCTCAAGGTTTCATCGGTCGATGAGATTATTACCGCTGGAACCCTGATGAAGTTGCCTCAATGCAGTCCTTCCGAGTGTACTATTCAACCAATTCAGTTCACATATGGTGTGTACAAGGATTTAGCTGAGAGGTATAATGCTACGGTTGGACAGTTGTTTGGATTCAACACTGGATACCGGTACAGTGATTCTGTTGAATCTCTTTCGCCTGTTATTACGGTTCCTATGAACTGCAAGCCACTTTCCGATAATATAACTGTTATCTCATAAGATGTTTATGAGTGGAGGGGCTTTGGATGGGTTGTGAAGTTTATGGATGTAGAAGGATGTATGGTGAAGAAAGTATTTAGCTAGTAGGATGATGGTTTCTCGGGAGAAACGTCGCTTTGGTATTACCATGTTATGATATACTGATGCAATATTAGCGATTATTTTGGGAGTTTTGATGAATTTGTGCCATTCTGAACCGAGTAGGAACATGATATAGATGGTGTCAACTAAATGTGCTTTTGTCTTTGGTCTTGCACAGTTTGAAAAGTTCACATGCACCCACCTCTCCCCAAGGAAAAATTCTTCCATCAGCCGGCCTTGAAGAGAAAAAGGGATCGGGAAACGCTCCCTTCCAACTATTCAATTCCATCAAATGACTCAATATTAACTCTGCAGGCCTCCAAGACAGGCCTGGAGGTTCATAGAGGGCACCGCGTACAGGTGTTAAGTCTTCGCCCTCCTTCTAACCGGCAGAGTATAGATATTGAATCAAATTGGTCAATAATGGCAGTCAAAAGTTCCCAAACGCGAAATTCCTGCCCTCTGCAATCTCGTAGACAAAATGAATTGCATACCACGATATAATTCTAGGCAACTTATTAAACCTTCAAAATAGCCTATTTGGTCGAGAACTCCCGATATCTTTTATGGGCTTTATTCCCAAACTGTGTATTCTTTGGATATCTTTCCTCCACATATTGTGATGGCTGCCTTCAGTTGTGAGGGCGATTGTATAAAGTTTTCTAGAAAAACTATATTTCTCGATGATCGAATCAATTGTTACAATATCTTTTATCAGCTTTATTCCCAAACTATGTTTTCTTTGGATACCTTTCCTCCACACATTGTGATAACTGCCGACTTATTGAGAAAAAAATGCTTTGTGCATCAAATGAATCTTGCGATATTTTGACGACCAGCTCGTTCCGTAAGCTGGGTGTTTTTGATCGTAAGTCCGCTTGTTCGGTTGGAGAATAATTTTTTGTTGACTCCGTCTAGCAAATCCTAGAGTTTGAATTCATTAATGCTCTGCCTTTGTACTTCATATATAGAAGACAAGTACACTCTCTATCCAGCTGTGTATATCGGCAGCATTTTGCAAGCCATCCATACCAGCACTAATACCATCGTCCAATTCTTCTTCATCCGATTCTTCTAGGTCAAGATCTATCCATGAGTGCCGGTAAATGTCCTGCTCAGATCGTGGATAGCCCGTCACTCGCAGCCATCCAAAGATACTTCGCGTTGCTAACTCTGACAATGATTCAGACTTCAGTTCTGTATCAATCCGTGCCCCCGAAACGACATTACCTGAGTTAGTGAATATCTCCATAAACTCTTTCTCAGTATTAAAACCACGATCCATAGAGCTTGTTCCATCAAACAGCTCCCAACACCAACCTAGATACTGCAAGTAATGCCCTGAACAATTTGTATGCTGACGAACTTCGATCTCAGTATCACAAAGTAGTGTGGTGCCAAACGGCTTCCAAGGGCAAACAGGGACTCTCGAATGACCCTCAGACTCCGTGAGATAGAGTAAGCGGCACTCGTCGGAACGAGATATTTCGTTATTACCAATAGCACACGGCGTTGGAGGCCTGGCATTAATGAACGAATGTGTAGTTGATGTCCAAGCAGAGGCATGGAGTTCGACAGATAATAATCCATTGCGAACATATGGGAGGATGATTTGAGCCATCCCACTGATAATAGCGCCTAGCCATAGTGAGGCAAGTTTGGGTTGGCGTTTACCCATGACCATAGCGAGAGCCCCATGATCGCCTCTTTCAACGATTGGATCAATGATCGAGAATATTGGTTCTAACCATGGACTAACTAGGTTACAAGAAACCTCAGGATCGAAGAATGAGCCGCAGAGGAGCGACTGCATCCCGCGGCAATCGCAGCTTAAGGTCATGTAGTAAGGCAGAAGTTTACCTTCTTCAAAAACAATCTTTGTCTCCAGTCTTGGTGGCGAGAATGGCGGCGTGTTTGGGTGAAGGGGAGTTGGCAGTAATGCTAGGGGCATCGTCTTGCTTGGGATAGGACAGGAGTAAAGTTTTGGCAACGGTAGCGTCGCAGTCATGTTGCTGAGAAATGGAAAAGTCAAAGTTGCAGCTAAAGCTGCGGAAGATTGACTGCGGATATTATGAAGGACACAGAAGTCGGAGAGGAACCGTAGGGCCTGCTCGGATGTTGGTGGGATGTCTATCCCAGAGCACGACTTTTGGTCGTGTGCTGTCCTTCGAAGCTTAAAGCTCTGAGCAGCAGCAAGGGAAATGGACCACGGCGACCGATAGACTTTGCCGTCTCGAGTGATTGTCGCCCGCCACCCTTCACCGTTGGCTAGAAGTGCAGTCCACCATCGTGCAGCATCATCATCTATATCGCCGAGATCAACCTCGAGGTTACCAGGTAAGTCTTCATCGCTGCCGCACGTCCATTTAGCCTGGGAACCCAAATAGTATACACGGTCATCTTTCTGGGTCGACGCGGGGCTGGTGCCCTTGGAATGCTGCATTTCCACCCAAAGCGCCGATAAAATGTATGCTCAAGCAAAAGATAAAATCGCGAGGCAGTTACCTCGCACAGGACTCTTTCGTTCGCCTTGAACCCCAGGCCAATTGGAGAAGGGAGAATCGTCCGCAAAATAACACGGTGTTGAACATTGGAGACCAAGGAGTAGCTGGTGGTGCATGATCTTCTCTTTAGGAGAGCAGTCGCCCTCCGATATACTCCATGTTGACCATCCGCTGATGTATAGCGCAGAATTGTTGCTGGTTGATTCAGAGTGTCTAAGCTTGAACTGAGGGGATTCGCAGTCTTTAGAGAGGCCGTTTGCTAGGAATGCTGGAACTCTGCTAAGGACGTTTCGAAGTAAGATGCAGTCGGGTTGGAGCCCATCTTGAGGGTTCGTCTCCGTAGTATAAGACGACCAAGTCTGGAAGCTTCTTACCAGCATACGTTCCGTATCCGCTTGGCTTGGTCGAAGAGCATCTTCTCGTACGTCCATCTAAGCTGGAACAGATTGGCGTTAGTATTATTGTGATGCAAAAATACAAGAAAGCAATACAAAGGCCTTTTGATAGTAAGGTAAAACGGAGAGTACGAATAAGAAGATTCCTTTGAGGCTAGTATCACGTGATATAAATTTGCCTTAGGAAGATGTAAGTTAATCAGGTTCACCTCCTTATTATATATAGCCTACCTATATAAAATTCGAAAGTACCGTAATGATGGAATTATGCTGATATGTCGTCTAATTAGGCTTAGGCGTTTATCTGGCCCGTTGATTCTTCTACCGGTACCGGTGCCGGTACTCATCCCTCCCCAAGAAAACATGCCGAAATCAATCCGAATAGTGGCCCTCCTTCCTATTTGATTCCAAAAAACACTCAGCACTCTCATCTTTCCTGGCTTGAGCTGTGACTAATTGTTCCCACAATCCTATACATATTGATGCTATAACAATATAGTCAAATTTGCTTTATGAAGTTATCAAATAACAAGCACAAATAAGCAAGTTGGCGCAGTGGAAGCGCGCCGGGCTCATAACCCGGAGGTCCCCAGATCGGTAAGCATTATCAAACTCTATAATGTCGAAACTCAAACTAACAATACCTCAGAAACTGGGACTTGCTAAAATGTACACAATGCTTTTGGCCTTTTCCAGGTTTTTCTATGTTCCTGTTTTGGCTAGAGGTTGGAGAGATATCTGCTACAGGATGAAGATCTTTTTTTTTTTTTGGATATCAAGAAGTGGATACTTAGCGATAAGAAAACATGCTAATCTAAAAGTCTGTCTATTCAACTCACGGAAATCCGTTAATGATACAAGTCTAGA
Organism: Sclerotinia glacialis; assembly: GCA_002162575.1. NCBI lineage: Eukaryota > Fungi > Ascomycota > Leotiomycetes > Helotiales > Sclerotiniaceae > Sclerotinia > Sclerotinia glacialis. Next base: position 24,678 of record NGKH01000009.1, on the reverse strand, counting down.
CTATATCAGATAATATTGCCAATTGGACCTCAATTTTAGTCAGTACCTATCGTATTGATGGATGACTAATTAACTCTCATCGTGTGAAAAAAGTCACGCTTTGCCTAAACTAGACCAGTCCCTCGGATCTATATAACAACATTCTGGACCTTGACATCTACACTTTGCAAGAATGGGGCAATATCGACAAGTTGAGAAAGAATCCAAAGCTTAAACATCTATGGATTGAATTGTCTACTAACCAGTGCTTGTGCTCACTACGGTCTTGTTCTCTGCCAGAATTCTAAAGGTTGCAAAAGGCGAGAACTCTTCATAGGATATGGCAGATCTGCCTGGGAAAGAGTCATTTGAAGGAATCATACTCCGCACCGAAGAATTCGGACAATCAGACATCATCTCCTTCGAGTCCATCGGTCTTGTCGAGCTGCAACTTGCAACCATCTTTTTTTTTGGCTCTATCCAAAGAGAACCATGAGTTTCATATCTCTTCCATCCATCCACCCCACACATTTCCCTCCCCTTTCTCCCCTACACCCCATCTACCTAGGATTCTCCCCAAACGGCACGCCCGTACAATTAAACCCCCTAGAACCCACCACCCCATCACAAAGAAACTGCGCCGGCCTCGTCCCATTAACCGTATCCCAAAGCCCCCGCATATCCTCAATCACGACCCCGGTACACGGCGCCGCAGCACTACACTGCAACTCGGCCACCACATCACTACTCGCCGTGCCCTTCCAATCCGATAATAGTATATCCGAGAAATGGAAGAGCGACGTGTCGCAATTCCCCGTCGCAGAATTATATGATGTGCACTGCGTGATGGCGAATATACCCGTGTTGTTATGGAGGGTGAAATTGGTGAAGGAGAGATTGGTCGCGTGACCGAGACCCCCGCCGCCTCCGTTGGGGGGATAGCCGGTGGAGAGACCCGTCCAGGTTTTCATGTAGACGCCGTAGCGCATGTTGTAGGAGCGGATGTTGCGGACGGTTATATTTTCTACGATTTCGTATTTGCCTTCTGTGATTGGGGATTAGGGCGAGTTTGCCACAAAATGAGGGTTGAGGGACTCACCATATTGACCGATACTACCGATGGCTACACCGAGCCCGGTGTGGAAATCACAGTCTTCGATTAGGATGTTGGTAGAGTTTGCTTTCATGGAAATGGAATCATCACCATTATCTACTGTCCAACCACGAAACGTGATATTATCCGCATAGATCGTATCTGCACCATCAGTCTAGACCTCACATTAGTCTCTTCTCCCGCATATCGAGTCAAAACAAAGCAAGCAAAAAACCCACATTCAAACTACTAAACTCAAACCCCACCGGCCTCACATCCGTGCTATTAACATAAATATTCTCCAACAAAACATTCTTCGCGTAAATCAACGTCATGGTCCACATCTGACTCTGCACAAACCTAAGATTCTCAAACACGCAATCCGTCACCCCGGTATAAGTAATCTGATGCGGTCTTCCGGGATAATTATTCGTGCCATTGATAAACTCATACCAAACCTGTCCATTACCATCTAGCGTCCCATAGCCATATCCATCCCAATGAATATTCCGTCCCCCAAACAGCCATGCACTGCTTTGATTTTGATAGCCGACGGGAAGAGAATTATTGAGCCAGTAGGTGATGTTTGGTGACCAGAGTAGGGTACCGTGGAGATCGACTTTGACGTTGGAGAGATTCGTGGTGTTCATTACGGTTTGGATGTTGTAGGTGGTGTTTTTGAACACGATGGTTCCATGGGTGCTGATTCCGTCGTTGTGACCGCACTCTGAGAAGGCGCGGATGATGGCTGGGGCGCTATCGCCGCCGTTTGCACATGGTTCCACGATGCATATCTTTTCCTTGAGGACGGAGACGTCTGGGGAAGAATGGGCCAATGCGAGGGCCGGAAAGCTCAATGCTGTGAAAAGGATCCGAGGCAACATTGTGCGGTACGGAAGGAGAATAAAGCATGATAGACATATGCATACGGGAAGAACTCTGAGGTTTATATAGCTGCAACGATACTTCGGTAGAGATTTACCCCGTGATGGAGACCACTTAAGATATTCCAAGGTTAGAGGTTTCGTTGAAGTTATATGCGGGGAATTGCGGGGTACCATGGTGATCAATGACTACATTGAACCATGTAAAACTTCCGTACAATTTCCAAGAGCATCATCATGATCGAATACCCCCCCCATCATTACCATCTACCCTTCCGCCCCGCCCCCATCCTTTCCTTGCATGGCTTAAGATCAAAGAGAGAAAAGCTTCGGCAATTGATGACAAGTATGATTTCCCGAGGAAGTGCCGGTTTGGTTTGTGTCTGTACTTCATAAATTCATAAATGTTTGATACGTGTGAGCACTTCACTATCGAATTGATCATCTGTGATTCGGAAAATATGTTTTATTTTATTAATCTAGTAGAATGGAATGATATTATGTTTTAATGAAATGTTTCCATAATTGAAGCTATGCTTCCTTGCCAACTCTTCATACTTCTCGTCTCTCAAATAATATCATGCCATCTAGAGTATATCCGAAAGCTCCAGCATTGTCCTTCAATCACTAAGCTAACAAGCCCAAAACTCGTCACATACACACATCATACCCCATTCCCTACATCCCTACTTTCTCATTTCCTCACTCTCTCACTCTCTCACTCCCACCATCTCTCATCCAAGCCCTCCAAAAGCTTCAAATCTACATTAACAAAACTCCTCCACAAATCCACCTCCTGTCTCCACGGTCTCATCTGAACCGCAAAAGTGACACCCGCCACAATCTTCGCCAGTTCCTTCTCGTCCGACGCCATAACCAAGTATTTATCCCTCTTTGGCACCACATTATCCCCAAACTGTTTCTTAAAGGGTTCTATCCGATTCTTACACGTCACATGCATACTAAATTCTGAATTCGGCAGATCTTTCGGAACAAATAACCAAGTGAACATGCGCCCTGTTAAATCATAGAAGGTAAATCCGTCACGTTTATCGTGACCAACTGTGAGAGGATAGAAATATGGAGCACTCCATAAGCGAAGTAGAGCGAATTTGGCATTGGGGTGAGAAGTTGAGAACTTCTTGGCAGCACTTAAGAGGGGCGGGACTTTAGAAGGATCTTCCATCCAGCCTGGCATTTCGAGATCAGGAAGAACCGCACGCCAGTCGGCGAAGAGGTCGGGGTTGAAAGGACGAATGGATTCTGTCCCCTGAAATGCTTGACAACGGGCTTCTGTCGATGCATGACTCCGAATGATACCAGACTTGTAAACTGCAAAAGGCTGTGTCAGTGACTTTCGAGGTGGAGGAAAGGAGCGCTTATCTTACGTTTTGCAATGATAGGTCGAATTGTCATATCCCATTCAAGGGGGAATGATGCGTAATCATCCATGAACTTCATTTGCCTTCGGTAAATGTCGAGATCGGCGTAAAATTCTTTGGGCTGATGGATCGTAGATTTGTCTGTTCTGATATCTGGATAACTCGTGGCTCGCTCCTCTTGGTCGAACATCAAAGAGTTTTTGAATATCTTTCCCTCTTCCGAATTCAAAAATCCTAGGTTAAAAAACGGGTATATTTTAGCCAGCGCCTTCTCTACATCTTTCACGTCGTCAGCTGTGACCTTGAGCCAACTCATCACCTCAAAACTGAGCACTGTTGAAGATTCTTTGAAAAAGGGCCTTCGGGAAAGATTGTATCTCCAGGATTTATGGGTCATTTTCTTCATTTCTAGATACCGCTCCTGTCCACTGGGGGTAAAGTCGGCTTGGTGCCAAGCTTTTTTAAAAGCTACTCCATAAATTAGTTTTGCTTGGGAGTGTGAGAAGGGGACTGGAATCATACTTCTCGATGTTGTCTTTTCAATGAAATTTTTAAGCTCTTCTTCCAAGTCATCATTAGGAAACTCATCTTTGTGAGTCTTCTCGACTGCAAGCCTGTGTACAACTGGCCAAAGTTCCTTTGGAAAATCTTTGGGGTAGAGGTCATCATCGTCATCGTCATCATCATCTTCGAATTCGTCGTCACCATCGTCCTCAATCGCACTTTCATGAGATCCATGATAATCATTTTCGGAATCTTCTGATTCCCAATTCCAGGTTCCTTCGACAAACCTTTTGATGGAAAAGTCGTCTTCCTCAAATGCTCTCAATGAATCCTTTTTACCAACAGATACCTGGGCATTGGGTGCCCCTTGAGCTGGCTCCTCGGGGAATAATACCTCATCTTCCAGAGCATCTGCCTCATTATAAAAGAGATTGCTCGGCCATGAGTCTGTTGGTTCAGTCGGTAGCTGATTCGGTCCATCGAGGTCGCCATAAAAGAATTTTGATCTCCCATCTTGAAGACAATCCCATTGGTTTATGAACTGTTCGTGATCTCCCGGTCTAACATCTCTGTAACGGCTGTCCTCATCACGATACAGCGTCTTCAATATAGGAGCCGCTAGTTTGTACAAGTCTTTACCTTTGCCACACCGAAGTGCTTTAATAAGCATCTGAGCCTCGTTAGTAGGGGTTGGTAAGTTCTCTCGAGGGGGTAACTTACTTGCTGAACAGTATTAAACAGTCCAGCCAAGCTTTCCCCAGGTTCAAGATCCCAAACATAAATATCATAATAATCTTTGAAGGAAAAGTTCCACTCTCGATGACGATCCATTTCCTCAAAAAATTCCGGTCCGATTCTTTTCAAAATGTTCCAGACATTTTTCACAGCTCGTCCAAGACCACTCTTCTCTCGCCATAACCATCGTTCTTCTTCTGGAGGTTTTACTAGCAACTTACCACTCTCGGCATCTCTAACAAGTAAAACTAAACGATGGCTCTGCATGGATAGATATTGAATGAATCGACGACTCGTTTGATCGCCTCGTTTAATATGGGCACAAATCACGTTTCTTGCTTGGAAAATAGCATGTTGACGTCGGGTTTGTTTGCTACGACCTCCTTGTGAAAAGCTCACACTGAGCTCCTTGGCATCCGGATCTGAACTTTCGTAGTACATGATGAAGCCCTGGCATCATGTCATTAGTCGACGACCAATCATAAGTACGACCAATGAACCTCACCAGTTGTAGTGCTTGTTGCTTCAGCCGATTTCCAACCCATGACGCCCAATTTGACGCAGGGAAGTAACCCCAACAGGCCAAGATGTTAAGCTCAAAAAACTCTTCCCAATTCCGACAAAGCTCGATTGCAGTATTGAGGTTACTATCCTTCGCAATGATGGAGAAATGTAACCACCCTCCACGACTCATTGCTTGATCACTGGGATAATTCCATATCGTTCTACCACAAATCTTGACGCGGATCTTCTTGCGTACTTTTTGAATGCTATTAAAATTACCGAAATCAATCGCACCCCCTTCCTCACCCCCCATAATGTTTTTCATGGATGGAGCCATTCCGGGGATTATCCCAAGCATACTCTCAGCTGCCTCTTCTCGGGAAACCTCTCGCTTTGAACGCCATGTTCCAGGTAATTCATCACGCTTTTTCCGTGTCAACCTCATCTTTACATCATAAGGGTCAGCAGGGTCGGCTTTATGATCTTCAGGACCATGAGCATCATCGTTTGGAGCCTCTCGTTCATCCTGCTCTTCTGCTTCTTCTCCGGATCGAAAGAAATCTGCGCATGCATCACGGATTTCTTGGAGGCTAGGTTTCTCCATTTTGAGACAGACATCTCTCAGAGCCGTACTAGTTACTCCCACATCTGCAAAGAATGCCTCGATGCTATCAGCGCGAAGAGCTGCTGGGAGTAATGCGGCGTGCCCAAGCAATAACCGACAGAACAACAAGTGCTTGATCTCAGATATTTCCCCGAGTAGCCGTTGGATTTCAAATTCTGTAAAAGTCCGGGTGGTTTTTTGAACGTGAGGATTCTCTACCGTACCAGCCACCATTACGCCATGAACATCATCAAGGTCAATTTTGATTCCATGAGCCAACCTATGATGTATGTCCTTTCGGGTTTCGATGAGGGATTTATCAGGGAGCTCTTGTGGCTTGGCAGTCGTTTTGCTTGCCTTGACCGTCTGAGAAGGAGTGGTAGTTGTAGCTGCTCCATTTTTCTTCTTTTTCTTCTTCGACTTTTTGGATATAGTAGAGGACTCAATTTTGGCTACAAGTTCGTCGATACTGTTTGTGTTAAAGGTTGGTTCTTGAGATTCTACATTATTCTCGGTCAAATCATTCTTGTCAGTTTCATTTGAGAGAGGTTTTTCCATTTTTGGTTCTTCGATTTTTATTTCTTCTGAGGACATCCATAAAAAATGTCGCATGAGATCTTTTAGATAAGGTCAGTTTGTGTCGAATGGGCATGTAACGTAAAGGCCTCCCTTCAAAGTGTGCACATGAAACTTGTAGAGTAAAAATCAACATACCGATATAGTTCCCTCTTCCATCCTCCAGTTCATCTTCGATAGGATCCCACTCCATATCATCATCCGTGCCCTCATTCTCCTCTACCTCCTTCATCCTCTCCTTGTAAATTTTCTCCAGGAGAGTATCTTGCTTTTTTTGCTCTTCCCTTCTCATTTTCTCCTCCATTCTTTGTTTCACTTGCTTCCAGTTTCTTTGCCATAACTGTGCTTCTTGTTTCATCTTCTTTTGTTCCTTTTGTCGATTGGCTTCCTCATCGTCCTGACATTCTCGTACCCATTTGAACCATTGTTGATTTATATACAAGATCTGGGAAGAATTAATTAGCATAGAGTCCATGGTGTTTGTCGCAAGTTGACAAACCTCAGCAGTTCTTCTCTCGAGTCTCTCTAAAGCCTTGGTAACATATATTTTCTGGTTCATGAGCTGATCCAAAAATTTCACATGCCCATAGTCCATATTCTGACCGAAGAATCTACTATGATGCAACCTTCTCGCCCTTATTACTCTTTCCAGTAATTGATATTTCCCCCATAGCCAATCGTGTAGTTCCTTGCATTCTGCTTCGGTCGTCACGTCCTTGAACGTCTCATTGCCGAGGGCAGTTTTCGAATTCGCAAAATACAGAGGAGTATCTTTGTCCAGGCGTTCAAGTCGAGCTGTGCGAATTTTGTATCCACGATAGAGACCTAGAGATTGTTAGATATTGTTGAACTTCTCAGAGCGTTTTTGTGAATACCTTGGCATTGTTTAGAGTGGAAGCTACAAAAGAGACCATTTATAGATGTAGCATTTTCCAAGCAGTGGATCCCATCAGACACATTCAGTGCATTGCAATTTGAAGGAGGATTGGGATCCATTGCCGTACTTCATTGACAAGATTGTTGAGATGTGAATAGGTAAAGCTTCCTCCCATAGAACCTGTGGGGGATACCGGTCTTGATTGGTACCGATATGGAGATGCGTTTCGCGCCTGAATGTGACATCTCATATGCATGGCAGTTAATGTTCAAAAAAGCGATTGAATGAAAGATTGATATTGAAAAAGCTTGAATAGATAAGGTTAGGTAGTTAATACCCAATTTTGCGAAAATCAGTTTCTTAATGCCGTCTGTATGTATATAGATAGCCCGCCCAAATTTTAAGAGTGGCACTTATTGCTTCAGAACGATTTATATCATTAAACATCCATCAATTACATCATCAGATCACCAAATAACAGCCCGTTTGGCTTAGCGGTAAAGCGCATCACTAGTAATCTTCCGAAAGGGTTAACAACTGGATGAATGATGAGATCCTAGGTTCGATTCCTAGAACGGGCAACTTGGATGTTTGTTTTACATTTTTATTCATTTTTTCATTTAATTGTGAGTGATTATTTTAAAGGATGGTTGGTTGGCTTGTGTTTTTTTGTTTTGTTTTTGAAATATTCCGATAACCCACACGGCGGGGACTATCATACCATGCCTACACTTTTCATCACAAGATACTTGAAAGCCGAGAGAACGAGTTTGATATGTATTTATTAGCTATAGCTGAGAAGATGCCGATGAGCACAAAGCTAGACGAAGCTTACTTATGACACTGAGGATGACCGGAGTGACTACCTTTTTCTGAGTGGTCTTTGGCTGGTGATTCTGAATGGTAATGGGCTGAATTTCAGTCGAAGGGGATGTCATATTGATACTCAGAACTCATAAGCAGGCAATGTGTGCCGACGTACTACGAATCGATTTCATTCCGGCCTCTCTTTCAGTTATCGGTTGGCCTTTGGTCCTTTCTTTACCAGGTGTCGAGGAAATACCATTGATTTTGCGACATCCCAATGTCTGGTAGTATCCACGATCGGGAAATTAATCAGAAATCTGTACCTTTGTAACCTCCAGTAAGTTACCGCCATTATGGAACTCCAGCGAGCAAGGCTCAGCGCTACATTTTTGTATGACACCATACATGTCAGATGGCAGGACCCTTATTTGACCGAAGCAAGAAAGAATAAACGCAAAAGGCTTAACTTGGCCAAACTTTGTCCCACGATATTGACGATCAGATAACGCAACTAAATCTGACACTCTTCTCCGGAGATATTCAAGTTATCAGCATATAATTTTCGACCCAAGGGATCATTGTCCTACCCCCCTTATGTAACTCGTTTAACATCTAAGACGATGATACGTCTCTGTACAAGGTGACAGGTCGTAATTAGATCATAAATCACTCAGGTGAGTCAATGACAACATCGTTACAAGACCTTGTATGGTGAGTTGGTCGATTTGCACGTGTGTCAAATATAAAAAGAGAATGGATACGGAGAAAAGGAATTGAATATTCAGCCTGTAGTGTGTTGGACACGAAGCCATCTGATAAGGCAGAGACAGATTTTAAGGTACGGATCTACTTGACGAGAATAAACTTTACGATGATCAAGACAATGGATTTGTGTAGTTTCTGATACGAGTACTTTTAGGTAAGACTGCTTTCAACTTGTTATTAGGTCTGAGACCCTGCATTTGTGGGATTGAATTTCTCCCCAGTTACCAACGTTTCAAACTGCTTCACAATGGCTTACCTTCCTTATGTTGAACCTGGACTCGAAATCATTCTTCCACTATCAACTTTCATATTCATACTCAACATCACTCGAGATGTCCTCGATAACTTTCTCTACTGCGGACTCATTGGTGAAATATTCATCGGTATACTATACGGAATGCCCATCACAGGAACATCATGGCTCAGCATAGAAACGCAAGAAACGATACAATATCTCGGGTATCTTGGACTCATCTGTCTAGTATTCGAAGGCGGACTCATTACCGACCTTAAAATGTTGAGAGAGACAATATGGGTAACACTTTCCGCAGCAGCAATTGGAATCCTCATGCCTATGGCTCTCTCATTCTCTATCATGGGTATGAAGTTTGATACAGTCGAAGGTTCGGGATATCCAACTGCATTGGCTGCTTTCTCAGCTGGTGTCTCGCTATGTTCCACTTCCTTAGGATCTACTTTCATCATACTTACATCGGCAAACTTACAGAAAACTCCAACTGGTACCTTGATTGCTGGCGCCGCAATGATAGATGATATCCTCGTCCTTGTAATGGTTAAAATTGTCACAGCACTCGGACAAGGACAATCAAATCCATGGAGAATAGCTCGACCGGCCATTTCAAGCCTGAGTCTCATTCTTGCCACCTTTCTCCTGGTGCCATTTCTGATCAAACCTATATACAAAACTTTCCATTCCATTTTCGCAAATCAGAAAACAGTTGGCGGGGAAACTTTCGGTGAGAGTTATGATACGGAAAAGGGTATTTCGCGACATGCGGGATTTATACTTTCTACTTTGATACTCATACTTCTTGTTACTGTTGCTGCGTGTGTAGAGGGATCTATATTACTTTCTGCATTTCTAGCAGGGGCAATCGTCAGATATACGTGGCAAAGTGGGGATTCGAATTTGGATTCGGATTTTGATTTGGATATGGAGATGGAGATGGACCGACCTACTCTCATGTTCGAAGAGTACTACAAACCGATCATGGATCATATCCTCGTACCGTTTTTCTTTGTAAGTTCTCTTCTTACCATCCTATCACGTATACGAAATCCCATAATTGAGGATGTATAAATTCCAACCCCACTCACAGTATATGTATATATATATATATTTATTCGAGTCTAGGCCTCTATCGGTTTCTCGATCCCCATCTCAGAAATGTTCTCCCCATCAATCATCTACAAAGGAATTTTTTACGCGCTCCTCATGTTCCTAGCCAAAGCTTCCGTAGGATTAACCCTCTACATGAATTTCCCGACCCAAAAATTCACAACTCCAAAACCCCCCTCGCAAATCCAACACGCCCAATTACAATCCGACATCTCACACCACGAAACCGGAGGCTCTACTAATTGCACCAAAAAACCCCCCAAGCCACCCCATCTAGACGCCCTCATAGTCGGCTCCACCATGATCGCCCGCGGCGGCTTCGGCTTCCTCGTCGCCTCCGAAGCGCAGAGCTCGGGAACCCTGAGCTTCCACCATCTGCACGGTCCGCACTCCAAGAATCTTGGCAAGATCGACCGGCTACGTTCGGCAGAGGGCGGTAAAGGATTGGAAAATTTAAGTGTGGTCGAGGATCAGATCTTCTTGGTTATTATCTGGGCGTTGGTCTTATGTACGATTTTGGGGCCCGTGCTGGCAGGGGGCGCTGTGAGGAGGAAGCTGCTTAATGAAGGTGGGTGTGGGTGTAGAGTTGAGAATGGGAGGGGGCGGGAGGTGTCATCTTTGTTTGTAGGTAGGGATTTTGGTTTTTGGGGTATGGATTGTTCTTTTTGATGAGTGGAAAAGGAGGAGAGAAGGACATAGGAGGAGATGTGATTATATGGAAATGAGAATGGAGTCGAGGGGTAGATCAAGATGGACATTTATTCCTCGGAATAGTAAATGAAGATATCATCCCCATCACCGAGTATTTCTATTTACAGGGCGTGCCCAAAATGGTTCCGATACCCTGGTCTCAAATTCATCCATCAATCACGATGGCGAAGAATCCACCAGTGTGGATGGATATGTATCTGTTCCAATGCCGATTTGGATTCTTTCATCTCTACTCCTATGAATATCTTCATTGTGCCTAAATGTCCCTTCTTTTAGAATCGTAGATCATATCTATTTATCTATTTATCCATCCATCCACTCCATTTCCTCCCATTAAACACACACACTTCCAAATAATTAATCAGAAGTTCGAATTTTCTATTTGTTTGTTTGTAAGAAAGGAAAAAAGAAAAGAAAAATGTATCGTCAAGACTGGGCTTCCCCTTGCTTCTCCCATATTGCCTTAACCGATCAAGCACTTGATAAGTTGATCTCAACGTGTTTAGCACTTGGCCACTAGGCTTTTTTGATAAGGTTTTTTGTAAATAGAGGGAAAGATGTTTTCAGATGTATATTGCAGAAGAGAGAAGAGGGATGGGATTTTGATGAATGGGCGAGTAAACCAAATCAATAAAAAGAAATTCGTATATTATATCTTTACTCATTGATTATAAACATAATATAATAATGGTAATAAATTCATAATCGATTTAATTTAATTACAACTAAACTATATAAACTATATAATAAGCTTATAATATATATAGTAAAAATTATTTAGAAAAAGAAAATTCCAATTATTTATATTATCAAAACGTTTATATTATTTTCTTCAAAATCAATATATTTCAACTTCAATCTGTATTGTATCATTATATTTGCTAATCTGAAATTAGTACTGAATATCCTACCGGTGAGAGAGACTATACTCCCGTACAAAAAGAGCGACGGCCTGAATACGTCTGCTGCCCTCACTGCTGCAACTGACAAGTAGTAAATCTTTCTTACCCATACCGCCTTAAGTATTGGCCAAGACCTCTTTACATAAGAAAGATATACCTGGAAGACTTCCAGATACTTTACTTCAAAAAAATTCGAAGGCGAATGACCAATACTGCTAACGGGAATACGGAAATGAGGGTGAATATTAAAAAGAAAAAAAGAAAAGTGATTTTGGAGATACTGCCTTTGTAGAGGATTATTATCACCATTGAAGATACCAGGTAAAGCATATACTAAAGGATGTGTTGATTGTTATCTATGAAATGATTGAAGAAATAAGCTCCTATTTGCCAACAAGCCCTGACCTTTGAAGACCATAAATGATGATAAATAAACTTCAATATAGAACCTCATTTCGGAATTTTGAGCGTTTACAACATCCTCCATTATTGAAGAAGAGTATGGTCTTTTGCTCTCTCAGCCAAAAGTTCGTTGGTGTCTTCACCTTCCCGCGGGACGCAAAATGTGTTTGACGTGAATACTGCAGAGGGATCGTGGATCCTCCTAAGCTTTCTCAGCTTGTTGTACTTTTCCTCGCTGTCATGATACACGTGCCAAACTTTGGAGAAGTCATATTCTCCGAAAGAACCCCACAAAGGACGCATGTCCTTCTTGCTAAAAATCCCATTCTCCCCAACGGCTTGCTCTCCATTTTCCTTCTGCCACAATTCCGCCGCCGCCTTCTTGTTCTTGCCGTAGCTGTAGAAGCAATCAAGAGTGCAGGTGATGGTCGAGTTTCTCCAACTATACGAAGTGTTGTTATTTGCGTTTTTGACCGTCTGCGATTCAGGCCCTCCAAAAGGTTGGATTTGAGCACATACGAAGAGACCATTATTTTCTGGCTTCACAATCTTGTCAATGCGTGCAGCTAACCACTTAGGCCATCCGGACGCGCTCAGATTCGTCTTGTCGCTCATGCGGGTACTCTTAACATAGGGATATGGATACTCGCGAACAGCATCTAAAATCCACCAATTGCCCGTCATGTAAGACATATCTTTTGGCAACAACTCCTTATGGTTTATGCTGATTGAGTCAATGCAACCCGCAGATAGTTTATCGAACCAAAGCGTCCTGTCAAGTTTATCGTTCTTGTCGAACTTGACCCATTGCGCCCAGACGAAAATAAATTTCGGATATGTCGGCAAGTTATTGTCAATGTTTGGAAGGTTCTTATCATTGTTGTATAAGTCCCTCAGTGATTTAGCTTTACCGGGAAAAAGGGCCGCGAACTCGTTTCCAGAACTGACAACGTTGACGCAAACATCATAATTGCGAGCAAGTACCATCGGTTTCCCGTTTGGATCCACACCGTCTGACATCTTTGCCACAAGGTCGAGCATCTCTTCAAGCTTCTCAGGACTGTACGAGTACAAACACTTCATGCCAGTGGATCCTGCATAATCTTCGTCTCTATGGACCGTGATCGCGAAGTGGGTCACCACACCAAAATTACCTGGGCTTCCTCCGAGAATGGCCTTGAATAGATCTCGGTCGGCCTCATTAGTGGTATCGTGAACAAGCCTTCTGGGGACTCCCTCATGATCCACAATGTCAATTTCGAGGACATGATCTGCAAGTAGCCCGAAGCTGCGACCGAGTTGTCCATAACCGCCGGTTTGAACGTGTCCTCCGAGATGAACAGCAATGCATTGTCCGTGAGGGGCAAAAATGTGGTGTTGCGCGCAGAAGTCAGTGAATTCCTTCAGAGACCAACTAACGCTCGTGTGAAGGCGACCCTGCTTCCTCAAGAGTGTTCGATCATCGGGACCTTTAAAAGTTTCTGACAAGTCCATTTGGATGTTTGGGGCAGTGCAAGATGAAGCTCCACTGTATTGATGTCCTCCTGTGCGAACAGACACGCCAATTTTTCTCTTATTGGCGTATTCCAAAATAGAGGCAATCTCCTGTGTGTTTCGAGGCTTCAAGATCAATGCCGGCAACGTGCGATCGTATCTAACGAGATTTAGTATCATGTCTGTCCACGGGAATGGAAAGAGGCGAAGAAAAAAAACTCCATTCAGGGATAAGAAAAAGGGTTAATCACTCATAAGAGGAAGTGGCATATTGCTTTACTTCATTTTCATAAAAGCCTTTGCCTTTTTTGAAGGAATTGGCGGACCCCAAAATTTCAACGAGAGCTTCAAGATCTTGGATAGCAATTTCCTTGGCGGTAAATTCTTCGGTTGCCATTTTGAGGTTATCAAGTATGCTGATAGTTGCCAAGTTAAATTGAGAGGAGTGAGATGAAGTTTTACCTTCTGACGAGGTGACATATTTACATATATATAGACATTGCTCATCTTAGAGGATCGAGATTAGCGATGGATTTTTCACCGATCCACACATGCTTTCCTTCTTCGTAGCCAATTGCTTGGTCTCGCCACATCGTGAAGTCGAACTACATTCTGGCTGCATGATAGCACGGCAGTGCTGTAGTCAATCAACGACAAGAAGTCACATTTTCGAGAGTAGGATGTTTCTCTTTCCGTCTTAGCACATTTCTGGTGGTGGAAGGCGTATGTTTGCGAGTCAGATGCTTCTTTTTCAGCTCCTCAAAGTTGATGGTGTAACTGACGTGTTTCTAAGAATTGGTATAGTCCGTTACCCTAGAAAAGTAGTTTGACGCACAAAATAACTTCCCCCTCACTTTGACATGAACACAGCGGCGATCCTTATGTGGCTTTCAGCTTTCCATGCACCATTCCCAAAAGGTAACCTGATTTTGGTTCCAGCTGAAGGACAAACCCGTCTGGAACCCAATAGTGTCACATTTCGAGGCTATCCTTAGCGAAAAGGCGGCTTTTCGCTGCAGAGTGATGTGGCCCAGACAGAGAATAAGTGCACGATTGGTTCAAAGATGAGTAAATGGGGTGCTGAAAACATGCACTCCACCAAAATGAGGTGCTGAAAGCATGCACTCCACCGAAATGAGGGAATCGGGGCGCTTATCGTTGGCAAGCAGGCGGGATGACCCGAGCGGGGTAGTACCCTTCCAGTTCTTTAGCCTGTTGGACCTCTACAGGGTTGGGTAGTTGGGTAGTTGAGTACATGTAGAATAACATCTGGAAGTGAAGGTATATGAAATCGTTCTGTAGGAAAAACCATCAATCATGTGATGATAAATCACATGATTGATATATCTGTATATAGTTGAAAATTCACAATCATTGGGAACAACACAATTTCAACTCCAGACGATTAACGGATTAATGGTAGCCATACCCAGGGTTTTTTGAAGGTAGTTAGTTACAACTAGTTACAATAGAGGGGTTCAAAAAACGCCGGGTAAGATACGGGTGCCCAGTCCTGCAGGCTGCAAGCCATCGGCTTATTCCTCTGCAGCTGGCTTATTCCTCTCAATATGATCGTCGATAACTATTTGATCGTCGGTATATGATCGTTGCCAAATTCCGAGACTAGGCTCTCGATTCAATTAACACAGGCTCTTAGCCATCTTAAGTGACACAAGGTATTTATTCTTTTACCAATCGTAGCAGTTTAAAAATACCACATAACATCTGCTGATCTTACATCTCTCGGATCGGCGACAAGTACTTCTCTATGGTCCGCCTAGTCTTGATGTGATGGCTCATCTTACCGCTCACCAACTCCAGGTCCATCGATCTCTTGGAAGAATTCCACATGTCCAATGCAGTTATTTCCTGCTCTGTGTCGAACTCCGTCGTATCTTACAACTCAGGTGCCATTCAGTCAATTTATCAATCAATTATGCTTCATTATTGGTATGTATGATATAATCTGGTATGGGAGAAGTCTAGCTATTTACTCAACTCATCAAATCATTAATTGATTCATCTTGGGTCACTTTGGTACCATCTTCTCATTATACACTTTCGGATATTTGGATATTCTCTATGAAGGTTGGAGGTTGGAGGTTGGAGGTTGGAGGATCAAATAATGAGGATTTTACCCGTCTGCCGACTAGTACTCTGCCATCTAAATTGTACAAGATGTCGAACTCGGAGAATACCTTTGATACCTTAGGGTCGATATCTGGTTAGATGTCCACGATGAATCTGTCCCAAGTGTCTGTTTTCTAGTCCCAAGTCTATGGTGTCACAATACCTGGAGAATAATCTTTAGAATTCTTTTGGTTTGTACTTTTGGTTTCAATTGCTCTTACTTTTAAGCTTTCATTTTGACAAATGACCAGCAGAGCGGCATTCTTGTTGATGGGGGTAGCCCTCAAACCTAGCATCAAACTTTCAGGCTCGCAGTAATATAAATTTGACTTATTTCTACATCCCTTTACAGCAATCTCCTTTCCTGTCTCCATATTCGAAACCCGCTTCCATTTTAGCCATGCAACTTTTGGATTGTCTCTCCTCATAAACGCCCTCTCTGTAACTTTCTCGTCCATTTTTTGGTCGCTCAAGTCCCGGGATTCACTTTCCACAACTCTCTTCTCGTATCTCTATATATGCGAACTTGGATTATTATTCACATCTTGCCAAGGAGGTATTCTTCGGCTGAAAGGAAACCTTATATTATGGCGGATCTGGCGTATATAATGGAGTTTTTGAATAGGTACAAACGGGTATTATCGATGTCGAATATTGAAGGGAGCTACCTCGCCCAAAAAGCTACAAGCTTTCAGACGGGTTTTATCGTTCTGATAGGAAACTTGATATTGAAAGTAGTAATAATAGTAGATTTCATTAATATCCAATGGATACAAAATTAAAAGTCTTTGCTTTACCCCATATCATTTCTAGTAATGGCTTGAGGCATCATGTTGTATAACCTACTCGAGTATATGGCCTTTGTTGTTTGAAGTCTTAGCCTTAGAACTACCTCAAATGACCAGGTTGATCCTCGTATCTTATTATTCCAGGTTACGGTAACCTTAACCTTATCTCAGCCTTGTCCCACGAGGTTATTTATCGCAATCCGACTCTTGGATTGTGATATTGTATCACTCACTGCATGCAGTATTACCGCAGTATCAAGCTCATCACTCTCCACCCATCATCACGACCATCATCACGACCATCATCAATGGGCAAGGCTGCTAGCATTATGACCTCTTTTCTCAAAGGTAAAGATTAAATGGGAAGATGGAATTCTCGTCGTCGCACCCGCACAACCCCCCTCAAAGCGAATGGACGCTGTATAGATTGCGCAACCGCGAGAGATTTCAGGATAATGATATGGTTAGTTGATGGATATCTTATGTTCTTCAAATAAACTAACTACCTTGACATTTTTATGCCTGATATCCCAGTTTGCAGACAGCCATTACCACGTCCTCGATAACAATCTTTCGAAGAACGGGAGAGGAAATTGCACATCAGGCCTCTCTCGCCGCGTTATGTTGTTCCATTCATTCGAAAGATAGCCGTGGTCCTGAATGGAGAGGAGGGTCCTACCAACATATCGAATGCTTTAACATTTTACAATTGGCTTGGACTTAACGATATTGCTGGATACCTATGGGATTTGTGAGAAGCTGCCGTGAAGGTTATCCAGCTCCGTCATTCGTTATCGCTGGGGATGTGAGCACCAATATAAGAGGTTGAATTGATGGAGTTTGGTACATACAATGGAACGAAACGGTGAAATCTCCTCCATTCATGAAGTGTAAAGGGTTGCAACACTATTGCTACTCAGCGAGCCGATCGTTCTTTCTCCGGATATCAATTCGCGTTATTTTGTGCGGCCACTGGATCTATAATGGAATTGAATAACCATCGACCACGATACTTATCTCCAACTTTTCGCATGAAATTCCAACAAGTAACTATTTCCTGCTCGAGCAGTGTTCGAATTGCTTTGTCCAGTTTCGTTCAGGTGACCGAGCAGCTCATGTAACAAGTGTAACCTAGCAAGTGCCTTCGAAGTGACATTGTATCGTCAGATTTGGCGGACAAAGTTTCTCAGAAGTTGTTCGGACATGGTGATCACACGTTTGCTCAGCTACTAGGAAATATTCAACTCGTAGCGATGACGCTGTGACAGATATGGCTTCACATGGCTCTTCTTGAATCTTGCAATACCTCGGACGTTGCTTCTCCTACTATGGATCTCAGAAATCTATGCCTAATCCATCATCTACCTCAACGATTCATTTCAACTCCTCAACCCCCCTCCAAGTTTTCGTCTATGTGAAGTTTCGTGTACTTGAATCATTGGCATGTTGTTTCATTATTCATCTATTTGTATTAAATGCATCCCACTTTCAAGTTTCTGGGTATAGGTAGGTGGTATCAGTGCCTGCTTTGGGAACTCATTACATTGATACTGCATGGTCCGAAGGCGAGCACTTGACACTTGGGTTGGGCATTTTTGAATATACGATAGCTTCATTCCTAGCTTACAATTCACCCTAACGATATTTGTTACCTAAAGCGATTGAATCTCCTAAGTCTGGTGACTTCAATGGTGATGTACAATTCCCACTTACCGCGCCCTAGACGATTCCAAGGTATTACAAGGATTGACTGCCAGAAAGCGGCAGAATCATAATGCGCAATAATTGTCGACGAAGGCTGTAGATGGTTTTGAATCAGGGCAAAGAAGTAACTTATGACCTTATTATTAAGATGTTGTTCTAGCTCCATGCACCTATTATTCAAAGTAGATGAACTGATGCATCACGGTAACCTCGCGACCTTAAGCCTTTTCATCAATGGAAAGTCCATTCTCGACTTGAGGTCAAAAATCACATTCTTTAACGATATTCCAGCAAGTGGACCTGGATGCAGAAAGTCGCAATTATACAACTTTAATGACTACTTCTGACAAGTAGGTGATCATTCCTGTTGTATAGCTCTGCCAATATATCTCTTCTTGAGAAACCTTCAGGTGTGAGGTCACCTAGCAGGTTGCGCAAACCCAAATTAGCCCTGCCAGCAACAGGATCTCACTATCTGCGATCAACAAGTGTAGTAATGGGAAAATATCCACAGTTTGAGTTAATCGTTCAAGGATTTTGATGGATCTTACTCTACTCTACATATATAGTCATTTACTGGTCACATTTTTCCGCAGAACAATGCACGGCTGTTGGTATTGGGAAGCTACTAAACGCCAACTCGATCGGCCGATTGCCAATATCTTCACGTTGACGTGTAACATCTATCATGCTGGTTTGTTTTATCTCATCCTCAGACCCTTCGGAGATTACATAATCCTAAAATCTATAAACCGACCAATAAGAGGCATATGGGATACCATTGTAGGATCTCCGAAGGGTCTGAAACATTTTGGGCGTCGTTTTGGTGTAAAACGTAATATTTCGGTCTATATTCAATTGTTATTTAATATATTAAAAATCCATCAATAATCATATATTTTTGATATAGATTCAATGGATAGATATGATTTTTCTCTTCATTTTCATATATATTATATTATTATAATATTATTGGATTAAGGATATATATATTGTTGAAAATTAAAAATAAGATTTTCAGAATGTAACATTTCAATATTCTAAACATCTTATTCTTTCGAAATCAACAATTACAACTTTTTTTGATAAATTTATATAGTCCTTGAAAATGCCCTAATCTATATAATCTTCAAGATATCGATCGATTTTTCGAAAAAGGATATGATTGTTGATTTCGAAAGAATAAAGCGTTTCAAAATAAGAATTCGAGAATCTATAAACCTTATATTTCAGGCATTTAACTTCGAAAATGAATATATCTTTTCTATCATTCATCAATTATCCCCAATTCTTCAACTTCTATTTATTTCTGAATAATTCTGAATATTTAGGAATAGCTTTTAGACTTCTAAAAGCTTGATTTCAATCCATTTTGTATCCATTCCGATACCCATTTCAATACCCATTCCAATATCCATTTTGATCTCAATCATTGATCGACAGCATACCTTCAACGCCACTGATGCAATTGGCAGATTCATAATATATTCAATTCGAAAAACTGATTTGATTGTATTTATTTTTATAATTAGTATATAGATATTAAGATTATTATAATTCAAAATAAAAATATGAAAAAATGTTGATTTGATATTTATTCTATATAGTTTATTTTATCACTTTTGATAATAAAAATTTAAATCTTAATAAATACTTTATAATTCAATAATATTATTTAAAACTATAATATAAATTCAATAAATACTATAAATTGAAGGCTTTCGAATAATATAATTAGTTTTTCGATAAATTATTGTCGAAAAGGATATATATATCTTCGAAGATCTCTGTTATGGGGACAGCCTCTTGGCCACACAGAAATGGTTATAGAGTTCTGAACACAAGGTAGGTTTAGACTAAACTTCAAGCAGGTGATCGATGGGATAGTATGGTAATTGGGTTTGCTATTCTTATAATTATACTATAAAAGTAATGATTGTTTTTGAATACGAAGTTTTATATTGTAATAGAATCCTATCCTTTTATATAGATCTTCATACTTTGGAGTTTTCTGGAGTTCTCAATTTTTGATATTTTTTATGGAGTCCTGGTTTTTAAGTGTTTCTTTATATGATATTTATTATATGATGTAATGTTATTTGTTGTAACATTATTTCTTTTTTAGATTAGCATTTGTTCTAAGCGTTTTATAGGACAATCTTTCCCTTTTATTTGTGTAATTTAATAAATATGTTTCTTCTTCTCATTATACCTATTATTGTTTCTGCAAACTATTTAATTGCTTGAAAGCACAAAGAGCAAATCATTCTTGTTCAGGCTATTGAATCTAATAATATTGAAATGATTCCTTATTCTCATTATCGTTTAAATAGGTTTCGTTATATTAAAGATTTATCTTATATTAATCGATTTTGTTGTTTTGAATATATATATACATAATCTTTTTGCAATACCGAATTTCCTTTATCTAATGAATAAAATCATGAAGTACCTCGAGAAACCGATTGGCGTACTTTGGATTGTCAAGAGGAACATCTTTGTATAGAAAAGAAAGAAGTTATAACGAAGATCTTTTGTTTGCAGAAACAACAGAAATAATTATATAAACAACATCAACAAATAATTGATTGCAACCTTAAATACTTGGATAAATTAAATATTCTTGAAAAAAAGGAAAGATTGAAAAATGAATGTATAGAAAAGAAGAAGATAGATACAACGACTACAATAGTTATTTCTAATAATCCTTCCTTTTTCGATTTCCTCGATTATTCGCTGTCATCAATGTCCGATACAGAATTTGAAGCTTTATTGGCAGATATAAATATTTTAGGTGGAATGCCTGTAACTTTTTAGGGCAGTTAAAATCTTTCTTGAATTTTTATATATTCTCTGAATGTGGGTAGTTCAATTATTTGATCAAATACTTGATTTTGTCTTTAATATATTTACAATCTAGTATTATTTCTATATTATATATAACTTCTAGATTGACTAATTCGATTTCGGTGAATAATGCATTCGGCGTTTTTGATGGTGTTGGTTCGAGCAAGGATATATAGAATGTTGAATGGATATTCATAATATTAAATAGTTTCAATTGATAATTGATGGAACTTATTACCTTGTCAATCTTGAATAATCCTAATTTCTTATAATCTAGTTTATTGCTTGATCTTTTCGTATCGATATTGTATTATAGCAAATAAATTTTATCCTTTTTTTTTAGCATTGATTCTATATTATGTTTCTTATTGTAATAGGTTGCTATATATAAGGATATGAATTTTAAATCAAAAGATAGCTGCTTTTGAAGATCCTTGAATTGTTCAACTTTAATAATAGCTGATTCGGCATTTGCTTCTTGTGATATCGGAATTCTATATACTTTAGGATTAAAATCGAAGTTAGTATATATTGGTGTAATCTTTATGATTTCTGTTTCTAATATATTGTATACAAATTGAATTATAAATAATAACTTTATTTAATTATCTTATTAATAATTAATATAATATTTAAGGTATATTTCTATTGTTTAATTGATTCTTTCTGTTTGATCATCTATTTGTAAATGAAAGGAAATAGATAGCTTTTTTATTATTTCTAATAATCCTATGAATATAATCCAGAACTTTGAAGTGAAGAGTTTGTCTCTATCTGAAATTATCTGATCTGGTATTTTATATATATTAATTATATTTCTGAAGAATATAAAAGTTAATTGTTCAATATCCCATAATTTTTTGAACAATATTATATATACGAATTTCATTAATCTTTTTATTACAATGAATATAGAGTTATATTCAACTTTTGTAGTAAGATTCTTGGAAAGTAATAGTTTGATCACAAAATCTTATATAATAGACTTCTATAATTAAGAAAGCATATCTAATGTTTGGAACTGATCATATGGAGTATATTGTAATGATTTATTCCGGATACAAATATCACAATTCCTAATAATTTCTTCAACTATCTTTTTTATTTGTGGGAAGTAACTGATTTCCCTAAGTTTTGCAAACGTTCTTATAATCCCTTGATGATTATATATTAACAACTCATATTGTTTCATTACAAAAGTTTTTGATAAGTAATTAAGAATATATATCTTCCTATAGAAATAAATTACTCCGTCTTCGAATATAAATCCTGATTCTAACTTTTTTAAAATACATCTAATTATTGCATCAGCTTTATAATGTCCTTGAATTAGAATGCAAAGATATTTGTCTTCTAATCTATATATAATTATAAATTGTGGTATATTGTAATTAAAGAATCGTTTTATTCTTTAAATATTATATAGGATTTGTAACTCTTATTTTCTTGATATTCTGGTTTTCGGTTTAAAACATTTGCTTTAGCATTTTTTGTTTTTTTGATATATGAAATTCTGAAATTGTATACAGCCATAATTTCCGATTATCTGATCTATCGTCTATTGAATTGTTTTATAATGATAAAATAGATTAAGTTCTTATAATCTATAAACATTTGTACTATATATTTGGATCCTTTCAAATACACTCTTTATTCCCTAAATGCTTTGATTATCATTAAAAGTTCCTTATTATAAATCTTATAATTTAATTCTGCTGATAATAGTTTTCGGGAATAGAATACAATTAATTGCTATTTCTTATTTTTGTTTAATTAATTAAATACAATATCAATAACAAAGTCTAAGAAATCTGTTTTGATAAAGATCTTCTTTTTTGGATCGAATATAAACAATATTAATTCTTTGATTATTGTTTATTTGAATATCTCAAATGACTTTGTTATTTTGATAATCTAATCGAATGTTCTTTGATCTTTTCTGATAAGATCAATTAAATGAACAATAATTATCGAATACCCTTATATGAATCATCGATAAAAATTAACGAATCCTAAAAAAGATTATATTTCTTTTATATTGATTAATTGTTTCTATTTGAGTATTGTTTTAACCTTATCTTTATTTATTTTGAATCCTTGATCTGATATTATAAATCCTAAGAATTCTGTTTTTGTAATATAGAATTCGCATTTGTTAGATTTGCAAAGCAAATCTGAATTTGTTAAACATTCTATATCCTTAATATATTGACTTTCATTAATTGAATATATCAAAATATCATTTAAATAATATATATAATATATATTTAGATACTTTGATAATATATTATTTATAAATTATATAAATATCATTGATATATTGATTAATCCAAATGATATAATTTGATATTTATAAAGTTTGTATCTATATTTGAAAACAGTTTTCTATTCTTTGCCTTTCTTGATTCTGATTAAATGGTAATTATTATATAAGTTCATTTTCGTAAATATTGTAGCTTTATCTAATCGATCTTTCAATTTTATAATTAATAGAAGTAAATATCGATCTTTTATAATGAATATATTTAGCTTTCTATAATCCATAATTAATTGTTTAGTATTGTCTTTTTTAGATATCTAAATAATTGGACTTGATATTTTGGATAAGGATTCTTTGATTCATTTTTTGATTAAATTATTGTCGATGTATTGTTTGAGTATCCTTAATTTATCAACTAATATTGTATAAATTAGAGTATATATTGATATTTAACTTTCCTTCAATATTATCTCGTAATTTTATAATTTGTATTTTGATAAAGCATATTAGGTTTCTGATTCTTTGAAGATTCTTGTATATTTCTGGTATTGTTCGGGTATATTCTTCCGAAAGGGATCTTGGATTGAATATTCTATATTATCGGTATTGTTCGTTTTCAACTCTTTTAAATATATATTTTGTTTTGCAGATATCTTTTGTAATTCTATATGATTATTTGTGTACTGATCGAAACTCACAATTTCCTTAGATCAATCAATAATAGGATTGTATACCTTCAATTATAGCATCTTTAAAATGATTTGTTGATTCCCAAATAGAACAATATCAAATTGAATAAACTCTTTATATTAATTTATATTCATCAATATTAATTGAATCTCTTGCAATATCATATCATCAATCTCTACTAGCTGTTTATCAATTAATTACAATTAATAAGATTTCGATTTCGTATAAAGCTATACTCCCAAATACTTTATAGCTTTTGATATTATAAAATTTCCTATAACTTCTGAATCTATTATAACCTGGATTATTTGTCCATTTATATTAGCTTTACAATAAATTTGTTCTGTTTAATTTGTTGCATTTAATTGACTTTGATCAATTTGCAGATATAAATTATTATTGCCTAAAAATGCAAAGTTTCGTAATCTTTCTTCTTCATCCAATAATTTGGTAATATTTATGTTTTTTCTTATTCTATTGTTAAACATATCTTTTCAGATTGTTATAAATACATTATCATCTTATATTTTTAATAGATTTCCTATTATTGATGATGGTATTATGATCTGAACTATGAATTGATATTCGTTGTTTACTTTCCTGTATAGGAAAACATCGTTGTGTAACGATACTGTTCTGGTGGCAGCGGCTGCCTGAGGTTTCGTTGGTTGGTAGTTGTA
>NGKH01000008.1:1177253-1212803 GCA_002162575.1 Sclerotinia glacialis | reverse complement strand
AAAATTTCAGAACAAGTTTAAAACGATCTGAATTATATATATATAAATTTTTAATAAATTATATTTATAAATAAGAAAGTTAAAAATGTCATTTTTTGAGATTTTTGGTGATGAAGAGTGGCCCAAAACAGGGGTGGCCAGAAAATAGGGTGGGCGACTTATACGCTTGATTGTTTTATTTCATAGTTTCACAAATCAAATTGTTTACTGGCTCGTCATTGTGATGCTGCTATAATCTGATGTGATATGGAAGTTTCATTAGGTAAAAAATGTTTAAATGTGAAAAGGTGTTGAGGAAAAGAAAAATGTAAACTCCAAAAATGTCTCTCTCTTATAATTAAAGTAGTGATGTTGAAAATGGGAAATGGGAAATGTTGATGGATGAGGACCATGATTTTTGGTAGGGTGGAGTTCGGCTATTGATGCAGATGAACGATATCATTAGTACGCACTGAGGCTGTATAATGAAAATTAGATTATAAATAATCAAGATAAAAGATTATCAAGGAGTGTTTAATAGAATAGAAAAGTTAAATGCTTGTTTGGAGGAGTTATTGAATCTTTAGTAAGTTGCTAGAAGCAAGGAAATTGAGATCATCATTTTACCCATCACTACAATTATATTCTCGATCTTACAGGCATAACATCAAAGCTCTCCCAAAACTCTCTCGAGTTATAACATCGTCCCAAATCATCCATCGATCTTGGTAAAGCTCTCACATTATTTTCCTTCATCAATTCACCAACCCATTTAATTTGTCTACTCTCCATCTTTCCATCTCCAGTTTCCTCATCAATTTCACCAGCATATCCCAAGATCAATGCCCACCAATCATAGACCATGAGATCGGTCAACATCTAATGAGAATGTCAGTAAAGAAATAAATAATAATGCAAAAGACTCACGAATCTTTGACCCTTTGCTTTTTCCCATTTGCTAATCACACCGACCAACCCTCTCGAGACATCAAGTCCATGTACCATGTGTAAACTTTTCTTACTGTTCAAAATCTCCTTTGAGCCAGCGACACGCTCAATCCAGTGCTTGACATTTCTTTCACCACCCCATAAACCACTCAAATTGAGCACACATCCACCCAATTCAAGAAGCTCATCTTCAGCGATCGCTCGATCATTAGCAACATCATACAATGAGTGGCGAGTAACCCATGTACTTTGACCTGGGATATCAAAGATTCCTGTACTTCCCAATTGGATGAATTGAAATGATGATATATTTACGTTGCCTCCAAAGGAGTTTGTGGAGTGTGTATCGGAATACTGCTCAACGAGAGATCGTGATTGCCCCTTTCCTTTTAGAGGAAAAGTGATCAAGATGCTCCTTGCAGTTGGAACGTTACGCAGCTGGTTTCGGTTTCCGTCACCATCTTCTGGGTTAAAGCGAAATTTGTAAGTTCCATCACGACCGTTAGTAGTGGTAGCGGCATACTTTATTCCCTTTTGTTGAAGGAGTGGGACGAGAAAAGTTGATGTCCATCCCGCTCCTAGGATGAGAAGCTCGACGGTTGAATTTGAGTCTCTTGACTGACGGGGCAAGTTAGCACCTCCTCCCTGAGATTTATTAGAAGACATAGAGATATTTGAAATATTTACAAGTACTCACCATCTTTGATATTTTGTGGAAGGACCGTAATTATAATTGTGTTGTAACAAGTCGTTGGAAAGCTTTGGATCTTATGAATTTTGTTGATTTGTCAGTATCCAAATAGTGATGACGTGGTTGAATTAGAATTGAAACTTTAATCCAAAAGGTCATAATAATGTTGAAGATTCTGCAACGTCTTATAGATTTTCATGAGTATGTTGGAAATATTAAATGTCAATTTGTATTAAACTCAGAAAAGAGAATTACCAGAGGTGGTGCAGAAAGTTGCTTTAGTAGTGGCAATTCACGTGAGAATAGAATTTAGAAGCGGGGAAAAGACATTGAAAAACATCCATTCAAAGGAAAAGATGTCTAAAATCACAATTGCACATTTCCGAATACCAATATATGAAAAACCAATAATTCAAAAGACTCAATTCCCATTTCCCAATTCCCACCCACGATAAAATCCATAATCGCCGCTAACTTTTCCCTAGTCTTCTACTCCTTGACGACAACGCCAATAAACATATATATGATCTACCAATTTGATCAAGGTCTAGAGCATTTCTTCATCCGTAATACAGAATACCCAATAAAGACCTAAACGCCTCGGAGTGCTCCCAAAGCAACTCCAGATACAGAATGCCAGACTCTCACTGAAAACGTCGCTGCAGACTGTGATTGGTAGTAGACCAAACTCAAGTTGCCACTTTGTTCTGATACATTTCTAAAAATCCATTCGAATCCAATAGGCTTTGACTTGCAACATAACTAAATCCACCAAAAGGGTTATCCTCATTCGCAGAAGACGCACTCCATGGTACACCATTGTGACTAGTAATTACAGGACTCAAAGAGAGCTCAGTGAAATCTTCGGCAAAGTTCTCCGCGAGTTCCGGATCTGTGATAAATGGTTTAATCGGGGCTTCGACTTCTCTTTTCGCGAGTTTTTGCCAATCAATACGGCGAAAGAATCGATGCTTTTTGATGGTGACCAAGTCCTTAGGCATATGAGCTCCGAGTCGTTTGTTTGGTTCCTTGCGAAGAAGACGAGTCAACAAATCTTTGGCATCTGGTCCTAGAAAATAAGGCATAGCAAGCTTTTGCTTCGTAATCCGATCCTGTATAATTTTATTATTCTGACCTTGAAACGGTGGGCTGCCAGTCAATAAGTCAAATCCAAGAGCGCCAAAAGACCACCAATCGACAGCCATTCCGTATTTTTGACCAATAATAATTTCCGGTGCCATGTATTCAACAGTCCCCAACAATGAGTTGCATTTATCATTTTCGTCAACGGCGACTTTGCTTAGTCCGAAATCGGTGAGAAGTAAATGACCTTCGGCATCCAATAGACAGTTCTCCGGTTTGAGATCGCGATAGACAACTCCAAGGTTACGATGAAGATGCTCCAAAGC
This sequence comes from Sclerotinia glacialis, assembly GCA_002162575.1. Taxonomy (NCBI): domain Eukaryota; kingdom Fungi; phylum Ascomycota; class Leotiomycetes; order Helotiales; family Sclerotiniaceae; genus Sclerotinia; species Sclerotinia glacialis. The sequence goes on along the minus strand of NGKH01000008.1, from coordinate 1,209,776 downwards.
CAAAACCATCTCCGCCATGTAAAATGAAGCGACTTCCTCGGAAAACATACGGTCTCTTGCCAGATGAGTGAATAATTCTCCCCCCTGTGCATATTCCAAGATCAAGTATAATTTCTCGTGGTCCTGGAATGCATAAAATAACTTGACGACGAAGGGATGTCGATTTACGCTTTCGAGAATGCTTCTTTCCGTCTTTGTCTGCTCCACCAATCTCTTGTGAACGGTCAGAGATGCCTTTTTGAATTGTTTCTGAGCGAACAATGCCCCTGTTGTGCGTTGCTTAACCAAAATGACAGTCCCAAATGTTCCCTTTCCTAAACATCGTAAAGATTCGAAGTCATCTGCAGCCATCTTTCTCGCAATTGTATCCTGGACCAAGCCTCCTTCGATTGCACCCAGCATTGGCTCTTCACGCACACTTTCACTCACAAAATCGTGTTCCAAAGGGATCTCGTAGGTCGTACTATCGGATCGTTCATCATCGCTCAAGTCGTCAGACGTCGTTGCTGTACTGCTTTGTGGTTGAGATTGAAACTGGTTGCGCACGAGAGAATTTGACCTGGATTCGTTCTCTAAGTTCAGCATATCGAGTTGTAGCTTCATCTGACTAATGCCACCCATTCCTGGAGACCTGAATGGTTTCAATGAAGGGCTACAATTTGCGCTGACGACATCAGTGATTTTTGGGTTGTATCGTGCTGGGGTACTGCAGCCATAATCGGAATCTTCATCTCCTGAAGCAGCAGGAGTTTGAAACCCTCGAATTGTAGTCATGGCAGATTTCTGTTGTGCCTGTGATTGATTCATGGTGCACCACGTCGACGTTCAGCGTCAGCACGAATTTGGGAACGATAATTTCGATGTAATTTTTGGTGATTCTTAGATGGGCGCATCAGGTTCTTGCCGTGAAATGAAAAAACTTCTGTATAATTTGTTTCGATATGCATTTGCTGGTAATATAATTAATTATTCTACTAAGGGGTGGGTAGAATGGAATCTATTTTATTTTCTCCCAAGGAGGTAGTAATTAAAGGGAGGGGAGAGAGAGGAGGAAGAGGAAGAGGAAGAGGAAAAGGAAGAGAGAGAGGGATAGGAAGAATGAATAGTAAGAAGGGAGGATCAAGAAAGTTCCAAGATTTTGTGAGGGTGGCTGCTGAATGGTCGGATTCATGATTGACATGGGTAAAGTAAGATCTTAGTAAGATCGATCTTACTACGGAGTACAGGTTTGTGACTGGGGAAAATAAGGAAAAGTCTATTTTAACGGATTACCGCATTTTTAGTACTCACTTTCCCCGATTAGGCTTTAAACTTCCGATTGTGGCTTCAAAATCACCTGAGCTGAAAGGCCGACACTTTTTTATTACAGGGTGTCAGGGTTTGTCAGGGTTATCGAGGTTATCATGATTCATTCGAAAGCCTGTCCAAGGATTCAATTTACTGTTGATACTATTTACTGCTGATCCTATTTACTGCTGATGCTCACTACACTACCTTCCCATGAATACTCCTTACCAAGAATACTTTGCCTCTTGTCTTTCCAAACCTGCCACTTCAATAATCTCTTGTCTGCAAAATAAGGTTATGGATTCTAGCATCATCACCTTCTTTCCTTTCCTCTACCCTGAATCACAATTCTGACGCAATGTGGAACAATGCGCATTTGTCCCAGCTGATAGATGCTTCACCTATGCATGAACAATCGGGTCAATATGCAATTCTTCTCTCCATGTCTGCCATGTCATTTAATGCTAATCTTTATTTTCGGATTCGAACTCCAAAGCAGGACATGACTTATGCGGAAAAAATAAAGCTTTGCTATTACAACCTGATATACGAACATACATACAAGACATTTTAAGCAACATGAACAACGCTAATTCTTCTAGCCACTCATTGCAAATAGGTCATTCGGACCTCAAAGCGAGTATTGTTTCGAAAGGGTCCTGTCGTCAGTATGCTGATGGTGGAGTCTTTGCAACAATCTCATCCTTCAACCAGATGCCACCCCAGATGCCGCCCGGTTTCGACAAATATCCCGGACAATCATACCTCATTCATCCCTACAACATACTTCTCCCTGAAGTAGGCTAAGAACTTGACTGAAGCTAATGCTGATTGCGAGTATGTTCGAGGATAGATGGCATGCGCAAATACCTACTCAAATACCTTGTCGACTTCCTTCTTTCCGGCCACTCTCGAGAATCATTCGTGACGTCGCGATCGAAGAAGCGTACGACTCACCAGTTAGACATATCACAAAAGTGGGTAAGGCTGGCAGGCAGGGGGTTTAAAGAGTTGATCGATATGAAGAATAATGAAGAGCATCAAGGTGGAGGCCCGAAATTGCTGGGCACATAGGTCGTAGGGAATCTTCGAACCTTTCTTTCTCTAACAAAACTCCATGTTCAGCGCGAGCGAGTCTATTTAAACTACGTCATTGCCATCCCAAAGAACGTAACAAGTCGTGGACTGTCGGTCATGAAACAAGTTTTGGCATGAATCAGTTCAAAACTTGAAGCCTCCGAGGAAGATTACAACATAACCGTTTGTCATGCTAACTCTACACAACTGATGTTAGATTCATACCATTTGTTCATTTTGTCAAATCATGAATAGAAAGCACTGTGCATACTCCTCGAATGCTGCAGAATTCCTTTTGTGATGGATTTGTGTTTCGCTTCCCTTAAGTTGCATAACTGCCAGGGGAAAATAGAAAAGTTTCCCTTCCCCAACCAACCTACACAAACGATTTGGCCATCTCTTCTGACGCCGTCCTTTTCTGATACATCTGTACACCCATAATGTGTACCTTTATATGATGAATCTTTGTTTTTGAAGCCTGATCTCGTCAGTATCAAGAATAGTGAAAACGCTCAGACTTTACCAGATATGTCTTCTCTGGCTTACCTAAAGCTAGGTGCTACAATATGTAAGTGATACATCCCAGCTACGAAATTTGATGTATCAGAATGTGGCAGTCGCCGCTGACAGGTGTGGGTCGCTTCGTCTTTTCAGGATCCGTCAAACCAATCCCTTCATGCTACAACAATTTCAGAAGCAAAGGGTAGAATAACAAAGGCTTGCCGGAGAAGAATCTATTGCTTGTTCTACAACTACATGTATACAGATCCTAGTGTAGCCTGACATCCACGTAATTCGGCTTACCTTGAGCGCCGTGGGATGCGGTTACTCTAAATAACCTTTTCCATCATTGATATCACATTGAAGTCGCAAGAATGTTTCTTTATCGTGCCCTGGGATCACTTGACCTTTGGTGGAAGATTTCAAACGCTTCAATCGCTGGGTACTTTGAAACCAGGCTGGATGATCACTGTGGCTCCATATTAGCTTGCAGTTTCCTTCGTTGGTATCGAGCATTACATACCGTGCGAGCCATCCTTGAGGTACCCCATCTCGCCACTATTACCTTATTAGCAGAATATTTATCTTACCAGATGGAATTCACTTACATTTTCGATGACGTGGCAGTGGTCACTGATAAATAGAAATGTTCCGGTTTCACGAAGGTTCAGCTGCATTCCCACAAGACCATCCGTGTGGCCTGGAAGATGATGAAGAGTAATTCCCTGGCAAAAGTCCAAGGTCCTTTCATCAAATGTTTTCCAATTCAAGGATAACTTCTTGACGTCAGCACTTAATGATACTTCCCGGGGAATAAAGATAGAGCTCACATCCATATAATGCTGCAAATAAACGCCGGCATCCGCACCAGTAGCAACGGACCAAAATGCCGACCGCAACTCCTTATCATGCACCCAGATCTCGATATCTTTTCTGTCCAAGAATTGATCCAATCCACCTGCATGATCCAAGTGCATGTGACCGAGAAATCTGCAGTAATATGAGTATATATTCTCCATTCATTTGTCAAAAGTGACCTACATTTTTTTAACATCTTCCAATTTGTGTCCCGTAGCTTCAATTGCTGCTTTCAGTTCATGTCTAGGTTCATACTTGATCCGTGCAAAAACATCCACTGTTTCTGGATCACAAACCGTGGGATAATCAGCTCCACATCCCGTTTCCCAGAGTATCACACCTTCAAAAGGATGATCAATAAGAATAGAATACATTGGTAATTCTCTTCGTTTGTTCACAAACTTCTCTCCTTCTGTAGATTTCAATGATGTATTACCGCCTCTCATTACAAACCCTTCATCACATTCCAACCATCCGAGTTCGAGCAGATATGCTTTCGTTCCGGGGGGACAGACATTGGAAATATGACCTGGTACTGCGCCTATGTCGAGAGCTCGTTGTATTCCTGCCATTGTGTATGAAAAGTGATATTGTGTGAAGTCTGAAATATGATAAGGAAATGAGTAATTCTTATAGTCGTTGCAGATCAATCAACCCCGCTTTGGAAAGCTACATTGCCATATTTCAAATATTGTATCTCGTATCCGTTGAACTAGTGAGCTCTGAAAGTGGTTAATAATTGAAAAGATTTTGTGATCCCTTAGGGTAGGGAGTGGGACGTCGACATCATGCAGATGCGCTGAGAACTTGATTCGGTACCATTAACCGCTTCGCTTACAGTTATAAGCTATAGATAGATATACCGTATAAACTCAAGTACATCATTTCAGGCTAAATCCTTCTCAGAAAATGATCGCCTTAGGTTAGAGTTCGAAATCTTGTAGATTCCGATACATTTTCAACCTCTCTTTTATTATATCTTCAACCTCAAATTATATTAAAAACCTTATCGAAATAACCCAAATAAGAATAGATCTCTAAACTAGCCTGAAATGAATTACTTGGGTGTCGATACAGCACGATGAAATCCCCTGGTCAGGAAACGAGGCGTATAGGAAAAATGTTGAATCATAGTTTGGAAGATATCCTATTCGAAGTGTTTTCCCTCAAGCTATGAAAGGTTTGAAAAGTGATTTCGGCCTTGGGAATCTAACAGAATACAGTTTTATGACTAATAAAATCATGCCCTTAAGTCAAGCGGTGGAAGGATATGACATTTTTATTAAAATGAGCCCGAAAACTGATTTTCATCATCAAACAAGTCCTTTTCATGAGTTATAGAAGACTAGAAAAGACTAGTATGATTGAGTATTATGGTGGCTGATAGAAATCATGCAGTATACTACCCCCATCGCTGCTGGTTTGGATATACAAAAGAAAATGTTGACTATATCATTCCGTGGACAGTGGATTTTGCCTTAATCATCCAAAGCGAATCTCCCAACGAACCTAAATGTCTTCAATCCAGCTTCGAACTCCTTAACAAACGCATTTACATCCGTTGCATTACTATACACGCCTGCTCCAGCAGAAATCGGCGCAACCGTTAACGCCGTTCTCGCACCTCCCAAAGTTCCCACGGGTTTTCCCCAGTTGTACGCATCTAACAAGATCTGACGAGGACGGTCGGCCGGGAAGTACGTTGACTTTGATCCATTTGTGAATAGTATCTCGGCACCATCGGTTACAATGATACCATCAAATAGTGTTCCATCCGAGGCGCTGTAGGTAGCATCTACTCCACTTGTCAAGATTTCCCCCACGACTTTCACATTCACACCGGATGTAGAAAATGCGGTTACCAGATTAGACGCTTGCGTTAAACTTCCATTGTTTTTGACGGTTATCAAAACTCCAACATTAAGTGTCGCGATGGTTGGTAATTCGTTCCCAAATATTGTAATGGAAGAAGTTTTGTTATCATTGTAGTAAGTATCATCTGCTTCTGGAACAGGTAGGTTCAAGACTGTAGCGACACGCGTGGCAAGATCGTGCGAAACGCGGTTTAGTTGAATGAGAACATTCGATTTCACCACGTTAGATGTGAGTTGCGAAGTTTCGAATCTAATCGCGTTGATGAGAAATTGTTGTTCCGCTGGTATGAGAGAATTGTAAAACAATCTAGGTTGAGACCAAACATCTGAGAAGGTCGACGACACTGTCCTTACTAGGTTGCCTGAGACCGTTCTTCCAGGGGCTGTGAAGAATCCCCTACCAACTTTTTGGGTTGCTTGCTTTGGATTGGCATTGCTGAGAGTGTTTGGAGAGTATGCAGCTGTGTTAAGTGGGATATATTGTTGTGCTGCACCATCACGGTTGTTGTTATGAACTGGTACATGTGGGCGGTTGATAGGAAGTTGTTCGAAATTTGGTCCACCGTGGCGATTGAGCTGCGTATCTAGGTATGAAAAGATACGTCCTTGAAGAAGAGGATCATCTGTGAAATCTATACCACGAACGATATGTCCTGGTTGGAACTACAGTATTCACGATTAGTATAATATGCAATAAAATGCAGAGACATCTCTCACCATAACTTGCTCCGTTTCCGCGAAATAATTTCTCGGATTGGCATTCAACTTCATGACTCCAACTTTCTGAACCGGAACAAGTTCTTCAGGAATCATCTTCGTAGGATCCAAAAGATCAAATCCAAATTTGAAGACATCTTCTTCTTCCATAACCTGAATACCTAGTTCCCATTCAGGACCATTCCCACTTTCAATAGCATCCCATAAATCCTTTCTGTGGAAATCTGCATTCTTCCCCGCCAGCACTTGAGCTTCCTCCCAGACTAAACTTGCTTTTCCTTGCTTACTCTTCCAATGCCACTTGATCAACTTGGAGGTCCCGGAATCAGTTACTAGACGAAATGTATGAACACCGAAACCATCCATGTGACGAAATGACCTTGGGATTCCATTTCCGGCCATGGCCCAAAAGAGCGTGTGAAGAGAACTTGGTTGCTGACTAAAGAAATCCCAAGCGGAGTCGTGAGCTGTTGCTGCCTGGGGGATCTCGTTGTCCGGAGATGGTTTGACAGCATGAATCAAATCAGGGAATAGTATTGCATCCTGAATGAAGAAAACGGGAATGTTGTTCCCTACAATGTCTAGTTTCTTGTTAGTCTTTCTTCGTCACTAATATCGTAAGAGAGTAGCTTACCAAAATTCCCTTCGTCAGTGTAAAACCTGGTGGCAAAGCCATGGACATCTCGCGCAGTATCAGCACTACCTCTACTTCCCGCGACCGTGGAAAACCGCACGAAAACAGGTGTTTCTTTGCCTTGTTCGTTCAGAAAGCTAGCTGCGGTGATATTGCTGTAATTTCCATAACTTGTGAAAACGCCATGGGCGCCTACGTGAATGTCAGTTATTATCCATAAAAGATGCAGTATGATACTTACCGGCACCTCTGGCATGCACGGCACGTTCAGGTACCTATGTAACAAGTTAGAAGAACAATTGTTTGAAGATAGAAGAAGGCATACCCGTTCATGGTCGAAGTGTTGTATCTTTTGACGAAATACGAAATCTTCAAGTAGTGTTGGACCTCTCTCCCCAGCTTTCAAACTAGTGTCCTCTTGTATAGGTCCACCTGCGTCGGTGGTGAAGTGTGCATCGGTATCGTTAATTGTAAATTGATTCAAGAAACTAGAACTACTGACTTGAGCAGCAACAGATTCACGCTTCTGGGGTGGTGTGTCAAATCCGTACGGGCATTGGGCCGTGACAAAGCCAACGAGGCTTAGGACTGCTACCAAGTGCATATTGGCGTAATTTGCTGTCCAGGCTGGTTTGAAGAGAAGCTGAGGTTACTAAAATGATAAAAAGGTGAGCTGGAGGGTATTCTTATACCCAGAAAAGGTTGGCACCGGCACTAGAGAGATGTTGGAAATCATTGCAGTGTAGGATGAATGGGACCATATTCTCGATGGATCAAATCAAATTAAGCTTCTAGACAGCTTTTAAGAACCATGGATTACACATTGTTCATTGATAAGGGGCCAAGACTATAGTATTCCCTGTACCTGTAAATAAATAGCTGTTGACATGCTAAATTGAATCGAGCTTAACATGAATCTTTCATCCCGAGCCAATCAGGAAAGAGGATTATGAACCATATGTGCCTGGAATTAACAACGAATGGTATGAGAGTTTTACTGTGCGGCGATTTGCAGTCCTAGATTCTCGATCATACGACATCACCAATAAAGTTGATCTGTGATCAAAATAGATATTCGAGTTCCCTTCTTTGAGGGCATGACCCGGCAGATGAAAGGACGATCCACTGCTACCACCAAAAATAAACATTTGATTTTTGGATGAGCCAATGAATTTTGCAGAACGTTGTGTGAGACATGCATGCGAGTTCTTGTCCAAAAAGAACCTAATATTCTCCGGGCGTGCTGAAGCCATCACACAAATCAATCTTTACCAGACCAGCGAGGTAGCTAGGGATAATGCCGAGGAATTAAACCCCGCAAAGCATTGTACAAACAAGCCACTGGCTCGTCCCGGACCATTAAGACAATGTTTAACGAAAAATAATCGCGCAGCTTCAATAGGCAAGTAAGACTGTAAGACTGCAGTGTACCGGTAGTACTAACTGCTGGTGTTTTTCAGCAAACCCCAAACCCCAATGAAAATTTATATAAAAGTTGAATAACGGGGTGAAGCTGCAAAACTCATCCATTCGATTTGTGGATCTCCCCAACCCCATAGCATACGGTACATACCTTACCCCGATATCGAATTTTACTTGTGAAAAATTTATCGATGTTTCTTGGCTTTCGTCATGAAGGTGCTTGGTAATGTTGGTAAGCAAAGGTAGTCTCGAATACGGAAGGTAGAACTCGATTCCAAATTGTCTCCACAATGGCAATGGATACCGGTATTTGCATGATCGTCTGAAAGATTGCAAACTTTTGTAAAGCCGAGAGGATGAACGACGACGAAATTCACATCACGATATATCCACCGTAATCAATCGTGTTGATGAAATCATATGCTAGGAAGACCATGTTTAACTTTCCAAAGCACACATGAATGGAATGTTTCTCTAACGAGGAATTCAAGATGACAGCCCCAAGTGCGAGGTATTTCAAGTCGGACCAGTCGTGTAATCATGCTTTGTCCAATAGTCCCTTTTCCTGTAGCCCAAACCCAGATGAGAATTTTCGACAGCATATGCAATTTATCAATGTTTTTTCCTTGACGATAGCGGGTCAAATGATTGTTAATGGTATTGCAAATTTTCGATTGAAAGGTTGGGTTGCATTAAGTGGAAAAGGAATAGTATAGGAAAGCTAACTATTGAGAAAACTATTTATAATACCTTACCAAATAAAAGATTATGTAATCATAAGTGGCATTCCTTTGCACTAACTTACCAAAAGTCATGTGCTTTTTCAGTTCGTTTGTTTCGATGAGATGAGATCGCAGTTCCCCAACGAACCAGCAACGAACATTTGGGGGTTTCATCAAATTTCTCACAAGGAAGAAGACGTGGTCATATGAAGATTTAGTCGATCAGAAGTAGGATGGATGGATATAAGGTTAATGAAGTGTGATAAGATATTAACTTAACCAGTCTAGGCGACACGAATATCAGCTACTCCGTATACTCTGTGTATGTATAATCCGTGTATATACGGAGGTATGCTTTACCCCACATTACACAAATTACTCGCTGAAATATCCCTCCATTTTCCATCATGAGCCTAACTAACAACCTCACTCCTTTCTCTAGTTCCCAAACTAAAAACTATTCGCACTTCCGAAACCAACAACGCTCTAGAGGGTCTAATGACTTAATGACTTCAAATACGTCCATTAAGTTTATCAAATAGACCACCGACTTCATTACATTTCCTGCATGCAACATTTCGGCCCTTCTGTACGTGATCTATATGGATAGGTGTTGAAAGTTCTATTCACAGCATTCAAAATCTCTATAAGGTTTCTTCATAGATGACGTGGGTCGATCTACTACGGAACTTATTTTATGGCGGGGTTAGTGTAGGGCGGAGTGCGGAGGGGAAGTGTTCATTTTATATAAACTCACTTATTTGTTCTCCAGAGACTTTCATCACCTCATTCTTTCCTCATTGCTCAATTTCTCCATCATACTTTGGCTTATGGGCTTTCTTCCCCTTACTTCTTATTTTTCACTTTGTCCATTACTACATTGAAGGTAGTAGAAGAACAATGGGAGGCAAGCTTGGTGTCACAGTTGCTGCATTTGCGGCGGCATTTTTAAATACCGCTGTTGCTCAAACCTCAACATCGTCACAATCGGATACTACCACAAGATATCGTTCTGTTTACACACTCCCAGCTTCAATTGATGCGAGCGCACCTATTATCCCAAACATACACGATCCGCAGGCAATTAACCCACAAGATGTTTGTCCGGGGTATACTGCATCCGATGTGAAGCGAACCTCTTACGGACTGACGGCTTCCCTATCATTAGCTGGTGATGCTTGCAATGTTTATGGAACGGATATAGATTTCCTCAATCTGACAGTGGAGTACCAATCGAAAGATCGTCTTCATGTAGGAATTGTCCCTACTTATGTTGGACCTTCAAACAGCTCCTGGTTTATCCTCCCAGAGTCACTTGTCGAGAAACCTTCTATTGATGCCGATGCGAACTCTATCACTCTCGATAGTGATCTTAGCTTTCTATGGAGCAATGATCCAACATTCTCATTCTCGATATTTCGTCAATCTACGGGGGATGTTCTTTTCTCCACCGTGGGTACTAAATTGGTTTACGAGAATCAATTTATCGAGTTTGCTAGTTCTTTGCCAGAGAACTACAATCTTTATGGATTAGGGGAATCCATTCATGGGTTTCGTATGGGTAACAATTTTACACGAACTTTCTGGGCTGCCGATGTCGGTGATAACATCGATGCAAATATTTATGGAAATCATGGAATTTATCTTGATACAAGATATTACGAGGTTGATGCGGGTACGGGAAACATGACCTATGTCGCAAATGCGACGAATGCCACTGCAGATTATGTTTCTTACACTCATGGTGTCTATCAGCGAAATGCTCATGGCCAAGAAGTCTTGATGAAACCTTCAAACATCACGTGGAGGACGCTTGGCGGAAGTATTGATCTGTACTTCTATGCTGGCCCAACACAAGAAAAAGTTACAAAGTCATATCAGATGAGTGCTGTTGGGCTTCCGGCTATGCAACAATATTTTACATTCGGATATCACCAATGTCGATGGGGTTACTCAAACTGGACTGAACTCGGCAAGGTCGTTGACAATTTTGCAAACTTTGGTCTTCCATTAGAGACCATTTGGTTGGATATCGATTACATGAATCAATATCGCGACTTTGAGGTTGACGAAGGCAGGTTTGGGCATTCTGAAGGAGATGAATTCCTTTCAAAACTTCACGGAAATGGACAGCATATTGTTCCAATTGTTGACTCGGCAATTTACATTCCTAATCCCGAAAATGCAAGCGATGCGTATCCACCTTTCAGTCGTGGTAATAAAACCGGCAGTTTCATGTTGAATCCTGATGGTAGTTTGTATGTTGGAAGTGTATGGCCCGGTTACACGGTTTTCCCTGATTGGATTGGATCCGTGCTGAATGAAACAGGAGCATACAAATGGTGGGTAGACGAACTAACAGCGTGGCATTCAAAATTTTCCTTCGATGGCATTTGGATTGACATGAGTGAGGTTTCTTCTTTCTGTGTTGGCTCGTGCGGGAGCAATAATCTCACTCTCAATCCCGTTCATCCACCATTTCTTCTACCAGGCGAACCAGGGAATGTCGATTTCAGCTACCCGGAAGGGTTTAATCTCACTAATGCTACTGAAGCCGCATCTGCATCTTCTGCCTCTGCCAGTCAATCCTCGGCTTATGCTACCTCAACAGCAACATCATCATCCTCCACGACTTATATCCGCACAACACCAACACCAGGATTGCGCGATATAATTTATCCTCCATACGCCATTAACAATTTCCAAGGAGCATTAGATGTTCATGCAGTATCACCAAATGCAACGCATCATGGTGGAACTCAAGAATATGACTACCATAATCTGTTCGGAACCCAAATTTTAAACGCCACGTACAACGCTCTCCGTAATGTCTTCCCATCTAAACGTCCATTTATCATTGGCCGTTCTACTTTTGCAGGCTCTGGTAAGTGGGCTGGACATTGGGGAGGTGATAATTATTCTCTATGGGCCTACATGTACTTCTCTATCCCACAAGCTCTCTCGTTTTCTTTATTCGGAATACCCATGTTCGGAGCAGATACTTGTGGCTTCTCCGGGAATAGTGACGAAGAACTCTGCAATCGCTGGATGCAACTCTCCGCTTTCTTTCCATTTTACCGAAATCATAATACATTGGCTGCCAATTCACAAGAACCATACGTGTGGGCATCCGTCATCGATGCCACCAAGGCGGCTACTACGATCAGGTATACACTTCTCCCATATATCTACACTACGTTTTACTTGGCACATTCAACCGGCTCAACCGTGATGCGGGCTCTTGCCTGGGAATTCCCCAACGATCCCACCCTCGCCTCTGCAGATCGTCAGTTTCTACTCGGTCCAAACATTCTGGTAACCCCTGTTTTAGAACAAGGCGCCACTTCGGTCGATGGTGTGTTCCCTGGATCTGGAAAGGGGCAGCTATGGTACGATTGGTATAACCAGTCTGCCATTACCTCATCCCCGGGTCAAAACATCACAATTGACGCACCACTTGGTCACATTCCAGTTTACATCCGCGGTGGTTCCATTCTCCCGATTCAAAAGCCCGCATTGACTACTCGAGAATGCAGAGAAAACCCTTGGGGATTGTTGGTTGCATCCAACTTAGAAGGAACTGCAAGTGGTGAACTTTATCTGGACGATGGAGAATCTGTGATTCCCAACGCTACTCTTTGGGTTGATTTCTCGATGACGCAAAATTCACTATACGCATCAGGACGAGGCAGTTACATTGACAGTAACTCGCTTGCCAATATCTCAATCATGGGTGTCTCGTCACCTGTTAGCAGTGTGAACTGGAATGGTGCCAGTCTCACCAGCGGATGGTCATACAATTCTACTAGCCAAGTACTTGCTGTCAAGGGATTGAGTAATTCTACAAGTGACGGAGCTTGGACCCGTGATTGGGTATTGAAGTGGGCTTGAAGGGAAATTATTTAAAGGCTGGAACGGTCGTAGTAAAATGGATTGAAGTCATGGCCAGACCTTTTAGGTTGGACTGACATGACATGTAATGAATCGCAAGAGTGACAAAGTCTGAAGTAGTAGGGAAGCTGGAAGCATGAAATACTGACATCATAATATCTTTTCGAACTGAATGAAAACCTTGAATGTCTGAATTATATTGAATTTGGTTTGCAGATACTGCGTGATATCAATCTGGCGCCATATTTCTTATGCCATTCTTTCCTTCCCATTATGTCTATTGCACAAAGGAATAATTGATTATTAGAAATTCAAATTGAATAAATCTGTTATCATATTTTATATTGAAAAGAATAATGATGCGTTAATAATCGATGAAGATAGAATAATCAGAACTAACATTAAGCGCTTGACTAGTGCTATAAACTTGCCCGCAACAGTATGAAAGCCTGAAAATAATCTCAATGCAACAACATTAACAATTCAAACAACCCATGGAACCAACATATCTTAACTCCAATGCTAAAAATCACCATTCTGCCACAATTATTCTATTGATAATGATTATGTGCATGAGAAATAATACGTTCACTTACGACTTCGATGCCAAACACGCCGCGTATAATTCCTATGATGAAAAACCACACTCACTATTTTTCTCAATCTCCTTTCTCCATTAAGCAAGCATTTTCGTTCTATTTATGACTCTATAATTATCAGCTCAGTCTGAAAATGTGCTGTATGTTGATTTGATGGTCAGCAATTGCGTGTGATGGCGAATCATTTTGGCCCTCATCTTGCCCTGTACTTAACTCGGCCCCATGCAGCGCAGGCATTCGAGAGGCTGACCGATTCATTTTCAGCTCTCCCACCTCCAATTTACAGTTCATTGTGATTTCTACTTCAACCATTTATTATCACTGAAGTCTTCCTGGATTCGTTGGCATTCTTATCTCGTGTCGAAGTTGTGACATGCACTTATCTCCACCAATGTCTGACGCTGGCTTGTTGAATTCAGAGCCGTCATTACAGAAATTGCCAAAGGGAGAAAAGCGCATTTTCCCCCCGAATGGCGATAATGCATCAGAATTTCAATGGAGCGAAGGCTCGCGTGCCATTGTAACAGGTAATGGTGGTGGTTTCGCAGAATATCATGATGCTGATAGGCAAGCACAGAGGATTCCTGATATCCGGACAACCTTTGCGGAACTGCCTCTCCCTTTCATATGCGACGAATGCCCTCAAACATATTATAGAGCGGAGGATTTGCAATGGCACCGATACAAGCATGCAACCGGGTTGCTTTTCACTTGTGACGACTGTGAGAGAATGTTTCCGACGAATCATGATTTTGAAGTTCGTATGCTTGAAATCCTTGGCCGAATCTGTCAAATCTAACTTGGACCCAGGAACACATGTCGGGAGGCTGTAAAAAGACTCGAGATGGGCAGCAGCCGGAGAAATTTATGGCTTCCAATATGCCATTATACATGCAGAGATACGACCCGTCTGCCTCTAGTCACGAACCGAAACGGGGACTGGATACTTCCTCAGCTCATGGAGATCCTTTGGATTGCGACCCAGGAGAAGATGTCTCGGGGATGCTGCCTGCAGCAGCTGACCATTTCGTTACATCTACATCATTCAAATCCAAACCAGATCATGCTATTAAAAATAATCTAGAGCCTTCTACAGCAAGTGAAGTTCATTTTGTGGAGATATCTCAACGAAACACTGACGAGTTGACGAGAGAGATCTTTGAAACTTTTGAAGAAATGAACAGCCGTCATTTTAGAGAATATGATGATCTCCAACGACGGATAACGCAGAAGAAGTATCTCGCGACGGACAAAACTAGGCAAGATATTCATAGGCAATGCGACGAATTGGAACGGCGACTGAAGAAACGACAGTGTGTGGAAACGCCATTTATAGTAGACTCGGATACTAGAAATCACCAAATATCGAAACCATTAGGAGCGGAAGAATCAAAAGATCGTGCTGCAGCGGTTTCCAATATTCACTCTGAACTGAAGTGGATAGAGACTGAGAACGCTCTTCTGAAGACTCTTGAAGGTAAGGAACGAGATTTAGGCCCTAGTAATATTTCCACGATTGATACAGTGAAAAACACTGGCCGTGTCTATTTTGATCAAGGAAAACTGGTTGAAGCAGAAGCTATGTACTTGAGAGCTTTGCATGGGTATCAAAACGCTACCGGTCCGACACAAGTCCTAGTCAATGGTGTAAAAAACAATCTTGGTCGCATCTATTACCGACAAGGCAACATGAATAAAGCCGAGGAAATGTACATTCAAGCATTGGCTAGTTTTGAAAGATATCTTGGAAGTACTCATCCCACAACTCGCGATATCGCAAACCAGCTTGGTCATGTTTATCAAAACCAAGGTAAGCTGCAGGAAGCAGAAAGGCTCTATGAACAACATTCAATGAATCCAATGACCGATTCATCTAAAGATCTGGGCGAAAATGAATCTGCAGTATTAAATCACTTACAGCTTGGTTCCTATCGAAAGGATGACCTCACAAGTACCAGGAAATTTATCGGAGATAATTTCCGAGAAGTCCGAAAATCCTTTCGAAATAATGATAGTTCGCGGAGTGCCAACTCCACAAATATAAGTGATACCACACGATGGGCAACTTCTGAAGATGCTTGCTTGTTACGGAATATTTCCCGAATTGGGTTGGAAGATTGGCCTGCTGTCTCAGCAGTCGTTGGTACGAAGACCGCTGAGTACTGCCACTACCGTTATCTCAAATTTGAGAACAGTTTCGGAATCGATCCTACTTCTTCTGATAAAGCTTCACAGACGAAGCTTTCCATGAGTGCTGTTGAAAAGGTATCTTCATCGGAATTGGCTCTTTGGTTACGAAATCATAAAGACACTTCGGTTGTGGATGATAATATTGTATCACAGTGTGATGAAACCTGTGCCAAGCTCAAGGAAGGGAGTCTGGTAATATCTTCTATGTCTGGCCTTATGTCTCCAGCTGCGGGCAAATTCATCAGCGATCACGAAATGCCCCATGGGAAGGACACTACAGGCATCAGAAGTCTCATGGTCGATCCATTCAAGAACCCACAGATTGAGTCTGATATTTCAATGAATGCGCAATGGGACCTGGAAAATCAAGGAAAGCTACATGGAAAGGCCGTGGCCTTGTTTGATTTCAAGACAGAGAGCGATAACGGGCTAAGTATGGTAGAAGGGCAAGTCTTTGATATTCTATATCGACATGGACGGGGATGGCTCGTTGCAGAGGACTCTTGCACAAAAAAAAGTGGACTAGTTCCGGAGGAAAATGTTTGTATGCTGCAAGATTTGGTTCAAGGCATTGACTCGCAAGATATCGAGGAGAAATTGACGGCATCAGCAACCGATCTAGCGAAGACAATATTAGGGAAGTCCCCATGGCTCGATCGAATGTGTGAACTAGAACTCGCAGTAACAGTTCTGGGCAATGAAGTTCGAAGTAAATTACATGGACATGGTTGGCCGCGGAAAACATTGGAAATGCATCGAGAAGTTCATATGGAAACGTTCCGCAATCTACTTGTACACAGTCGAAATCAACAAGGCCCTGAAGCCCTGAAGCTTTCGCCCTCGTTGAAGACTAGAGATGACATAAATACTAATCCCCATGCAAGCCTATTTGTCAATGAGGCAGATGATTCCGACGATCAGAGCGAAAATTCATTCGAGTTCTCCACTACGGAATCTGTAGTATCGGTAGTGGATAGCATATTTTCAGCGATATCACTGAGTACAGGATCTTCCATGTCATCTCTCTCGGTTTCTCAGACTGCAACTGAACGTTTGGTGCGTCTACTTCTGGAAGACACGGTTATAAAACCACTCTGTGAAGATGCATTGCGGGAAAATGGATTATCCCGAGAACGGTTTGAGCGGAACCTTAGCCGTCTACTTAAAGGCTTCGCCGTCGAACTGCGTAAAGAGGCTCAAACCCGGGGAGAGCGACAGGCCGCACATCTCGTTCGTTTTCGTGCAAGGAATTCTGCACATATGATTTGCAGTACTCTTCGAATAGTAAAAGAAGAAGATAATACGAATGCTGGCTATGCAGCTACTCGTTCTAATATTGAAAGAGATGATAAAGAAGGCAATGTGGAGGTGGAAGAAGATTCGGATAGTGAATCTGAAAGTTCTGAGGGCACACCGGATGATTTCCAACATCTTGAGAATTTTGTCAAGGACTCGAAAGCGTTTCAATCATTTCGTGAGAACCTGCGGGCTTTTCTTTATCCACAGAAAGCACATCTAGCAATGGTATCGACATCAACCGTAGCCAGCGGACGGGATAGCTTATTGTCAAAACCAAATGCCTTCACGACTGCATTGCCTGAAATGCTCGAAGACATCAAGGAAGATTTTGTTACAGTTTCTGATAATCTGGAGGCGAGTAATCATACAAGCGTGTTCATGGCATTGAGTGAGGTCCAACTTCCAGCGAACTTGAATTCAGAGACATTCAATAAGGTGTATCAATCAATCTCGCAAATGTTAGAAATCTTAGCTAGCGTCGTTGAAAAATGGAAGAGGCCACCAGTAGCACATGGAAAGACAAGGGTTGAATGGAGTTGCGTGAGTTTCGTCAATTAAATTTGCGGTCTTGGAACATGAACTGACAATGGCAGAAATGCGGACAAAAGCTTTATGATGACTTCACAGAACTTCGTCCTGGTGCAGCAAATCGACTTAAAGAAGCACTCTCGCCCAACGACTCGAGGAGCACCAACATAGCCCGAGGCTCAACCTTCGGTAGCTATACTGGATCCTTGTGGAGCAGTTTTTCCTCTATATCTACACTCTGGGTATCGAACTCCTCCCGAAAAAGCCTCGAATCTGGACTACCAACTCGCGAACCACCAAAGAGTCAACTTGACCCGAGTAATCCAAGCTCTGTAGAACCAAAACCGCTTTCAGTGGAGCTTTTATATCTTCTTCTATGCTACCACTCTGGCCGCTACGCTACTCGGCTTCTACAGTTGGATCTCCACAACCTCGAACCCAAATCAGATCAAACACTCTTCACTATTCTCCGCTCTAATTACAAATCAATGAGAGGTCAATTCTTTAGTCTCATGTCACTAAAGACCCTCACATCCATAAAGTTTGTCCACTTCGAGATGTACCGCAGCTCGCTCATCGACGTTCGCCAGAAGGATGTCATACCACCTCCTAACCACATTGGATATCGTTACTCACCCGCTCCTCCGGAAGTTATTCCGCCAGTTGGTGATAATCATCTCATGCATCTATTTTTGCATCCAGATTACGCGGACGAAGATACTGTGTGTCTTCATCGTTTTCCTAAGAAGCTCAAGGAAAAACTCTGTTGTAAAAAGGGACAACCTACGAACTTTGGCTGGGGAATAGAGTTTGTGGAAGGTTGGGATATGAAAAGCATTTGGATAATTGCGTTTGTCATATTTGGAATTGGGAGCTTACTGCTCGGAATTCTTTGGGCAGTCTATAAACACAGTATCCAAGATGCTTTTGCAACTGCAGGCTATATGGTCAGCTTCACCGCGATTAGTGTGGGAGCCGTACAGAGTTTATTAGTTATGTGAGGAGATGACATTATTTACTTTTGGGGCTATCTTTTGAGAATTTAAATCTCAAACAACAAAGAATCAAGCCTCACTTCGCTTCTCCTTATCTTTTCCTTTCTCCCTCCTAGTGCAAACTGCTCAAGTTTATTTTCACCCTGTACTAGCCACTACAAAATCTGAAACCAGAACTCATGTTGCCATTAGCCAGCTGAGATCGAAATCTCTACACCGGATATATTGTGGTGTTACCAAACGTTGTGATAGCATCTGGAAAAGGCTGCAAATTAACGATTTGAGCTTCTTCAACCCAGAATCAATAGTCGTACTAAATGCTAATCTTTCGTTGCTCAGGTTTCCAGTAGTCCGGACCGCAGTCTGACAACCAGAGGTTTTCGATCTATGGATCTAGTTGAATTGTTGAATTCTTTTTCATTTTTAATCGGTTTAAAACATTTCAACCTCGAATTTAGTCTGCTAGTTCGGACTACTGGACTCTCTGTAGCCATTCTAATATTTTCGAGGTAGACTCAAACCTCAATCTCGTATAAATGGAATGCCGTCACACCAATTTCCCAGACAAAGACATTGATTGATAGACATGTGTAACATCAGAAGATCCAACACACCACAAGATGTGTCGATTAAGATTTTCCTAACCTCCCAAACCAAGCTCAACTCAATAATTTTATTCTTTTTCCTCGTCTTTTTCTTTCAGTCTCGGAATCTGAAATCCAAATTTTAACAGCGGAAAGGTAAATGAAAGGCCTAGAGATATGACACACCCCGAGCTTCCGATTCTGAAACCCTCTACTCTCAGGGTTTCTTTTCTTCACACAACATCTTTGAGTGGTTCTACCAAATACTTCTCGAATACAGCAGAAACTACTGAAACTCTCACACCAAATGCCTTGGCTTCATCCCCACCTTCTCCAGTGGGAATTCGCAGAACTGGAAAAACAGAGCCTGTATCGAGATTTAAAACTTCATTGATACTCTCACTTTCCGAAGAAGAGACGTTTGGACATCCTAGTATCGACTTACCAGGCTTGAACATAGTCAGAGATTTTGGATTTGGGTTAAGTGCTGGGATAAGAACATCAAGAATCGAAGAGAGAAGTTCAACTATTCTTGTAGAAGAAGTGAGAGGAGAGCGAGAGGAGGGCTTCAGATATACGAATCTGGATGTCCATCAACGGCAGATTGAAGAAAGAGGATATAAATTGGGACTAAAGGGAGATGACCCGGAGGCAATGAAGGAGAGGAGAATTGCAGAGATGATTGATAGACAGGCAGATGAAGAGAGAGAGAAAAGCAATAGATTTTTCGGTCGATTAAGAGATATTTGGGGAACTGTTGCTGGAAAATGTTGCTGTTCGTAAAGGGTATATGAGATGGTGGATGTCACTTAATGGTGTCATGCATGGGTCGTTGTCTTCAACCACTATCGAAATCCAGCTGTTCTCAATTCCAGTGACTTTAAACAGATGGAAATTCTACGGAGAAATGCTATCCAAAGAATATAAATGCGCGGGTCTTGAGGAATCAATTTCTCCGGAAAAATATGTTGAAATATAGAAGAATAAAATGGCAACCAAGAATAGAAAATTAACAACAAACAATACACGGAGTATGAGACTATGATTCCGGTTCCTCGGATAACTCGTGCGGCCAGAAAGTACTGAGTATAAAACTCTGAACGCTAGGAAATATACATTTTCATTGGTCAAAAGGCCCCATTTTAGAGATCCCCCCTTCTTTCTTAATACGGATTTGGCGTTCGGAGGTTGAAAAGCAAAAACAACACTTAATTATGTTTTGATTGTATGGAGTAGGTGTGGAAGGGACTGATTTATTATTGGAGCTACAATTCTGAGGCTATACGAAGTTTGGTCCCATAGGTACTCACACTTTCCATATCTCCACTCCCAAAACATCGCTGCCACCGCAGTTAGATACGAAAATCAGTCTACTCCGTAGTGTACTTTTCAACAAGTTTAACAACCCGTTAACGTTTATAACAGATTACAAAACCCACCTTCTAAACAAGGTACATTGCAGCAACTCACTGCATATCCCTGATGGATCTAACCGTCGTGACTTGTGTATAAGCCGAGATCCGGGTAGCACTATGTTGAAGAAAATCACCGGGATTATCAATGCCCCTGTATACGGCGCGATTTGACGATGAGAGCTAAAGGATCACATCGGTTTTTCGCGGATCATTAAATTTTTGGTCCAATTAAATCATCGATGCCACTAATCTTGTAGCCTTTGTTTTATCGAAATGGGCATAGTTTAAGAGGTTAATCTTTATCTGAAAAACGGTGTCCGACTGCCCCCATCTGATAAACGAGATCTCCCTCGGTCTAAAGTCCCAGAAGCGGCTGGCGCATAACCTAATTCATTATTCATTCATCAAATCAAGCAACAGCGCCAATGCGGAACATGTTGCTAGCTGCTGGTCTGGAAGCTTATCTACAGCAGAAGTTTTGGTTCTTAGCAAAGGAGGAAGTTAGTACCGGTGTTTGGTAGGAAATACCTGGATGCGTGTGGCTGTCTAGTTGCTAATTCATTTTTTTTTTAATTTTTTTTCAAGTTTGAATTATGTGTCTGTTATTAGTACGGGTAGGCTACGCCGACTGAGAATTGTCTGCATCTGAAATCCGAAATGTCGGTCTAGTGCCATAATACTTCACGATGGAGTAACACTAGCTAGAATAGTATGGTCATTGTGCAATGTGCAGTTGGAAATCATGATACTGATAGTACTCTCAATGAGGTATTTTTCACAAAGATGGGTCGTTGCCCTCAATTCCATTTTGGAATACTCTCCTCGCTAGATCCTGCTTTGTGGTTGAGACAAAAGTCCATCGTGGATTCATCAAATAAACTCCTACATTAGAAGGTGTGGTCCGCAAGTGGATTACCGGTATCCATCCATCGTGTTTTTCATTTCTCATTCGAAATATGCCAAAATGGCATGTACAAATCTGGACCTTGATATCAATAATGTTCCTGATCTTTCTCTTGCATAAATCAAATTGCCTATATTTTGCCAAGCGAGCTGCACCCTTTCGGATACTCTTTACATGTGATTCCGCTTCTTAGAAGAGGCTTCTATTTGCCCATTGTAACGAAGAGTTACTTAGCGACATATTATAGTCCTGGTATATGGATGCGAGATATATTGCATCGAAATGCAGCAATATTCTATCGGCTGCGGCCGATAGGCTGTGCAGGGTAAAAGTCTGCGAGTCCCTTTTTTCTCGGAAGTCGGGGCCTAGGTTTGAACCCAGCTTATCCCCAGCCTCCGCTAAAATATGAATATCAACGAAGAGATAATGGGTCGATAGATCTACAGGTACGTGTAGTAGTCATGATATGTGTTTGCAGCAGTGGAGTTCTATGGAAGAATTCCCTGAAGTTATTGCAAGCCAACCTGGTAGGTGCTATTCAAAAGCTCGCCAGGTCATATCTGAACACGGAGGTACGGTCCAGGCTTGTTGGGAAGAGCGGAAGGGATGAAATTTTTATTTTCCGTCAAAAGAGCTTGTTCCAAAGTAAGTTGCTTGAGAAGTATATAAGAAAGTGTTGCCTCTGTAAAACATCCATCATCCTCATCCTCATCAAGTCCTAGCCGAAATCTCAAGTACTATCCACTGGTCGGTCAAATCATATATCCAAAACACACACATCAACCACATCACCGAAAATGCTTGCCTCATTTATCACTGGCCTATTGGCCCTCACGACTCTCTCCATCTCATCCCCCGTTCCCGTCGCCAAGCGCGACACTGGAGAGCTCTATATCCTCGCCAACTGCTACAACAATGTCACATCTGCTTCCTACGCATCGGCCTTCTGGTATTACCCAGACTTCCTTCCAGAGTACCCAGAACCACAAGCTGTTGCTGTTATCAGCGCCAAAAAAGCTGTTACCTTTGAAGGTCTTTCAGTTGCCACCAAAACACCATTCAAATTGACAACCACTATCCCAAAGAAAGCAAAGTCGGCAGCCTATCAAGAGATTGTTGCATCAGCTACAATTAGTAGTTTTGCCGGCCCAGCTGCTGCGGTCAAGGGAACTGGATTGGCTTTCTACAGCCCTTCAACAAATGTTAATTGCTACAATGAATATTATGTCCGAGACGTAAGTTTGCCATACGCGTTCTACCTGAATGGCCAAAAAGCTAATAAGATAACAACAGAACCAAACTGAAGACCCATGAGTCTTTTGAATCACACAGCAATGAATGGAGAGAAAGATGCATGTCGGGGTTTGAATAGGAGGGGGTTGATAGAGAAATGACTACTCGTGCGAATAACAAGAGTAGATGGATTAATGAATAAATGATGACTATAGATCACTACACGGGAAATGGAAACGACGACAAGAACTACGACGATAACGATTAATTCAATGATTAGGATATACAAGATAAAAATGATAGACGGTTCTCTTCTAGCACACAACGTTCCTTATGCTTCCGAGTATTGAATTATACTTTTGACCCAATCATTGAGCTTTAATGAGACTTCTGATGCAAAGCCCAACCAAGATCCTCATCAGACATCCTTTCCGTGCAGTCAAAATACCATCAATAGTAACACCGGTGGTGAAAAGATACAGAGCTGCACAGGTTCCGTGAAAGATATCATATATATATCATGGTAATGAATGAAGTTTACGTAAGCTCTTCCCTAAACGCAGAAAATCACTACCACGACCACCACTCACCGCTTTCGACATGGCAAAAAACTCAAAGAGGAAAAGTCCCTCCAAAAAAAAAGATTCAATGGAAAAAAGCATCATCACACCCTTGATTCCACTTTGATTGGTCCCTCCCCACTTTCTCTCTTCCCCACTTGTAGCAATTGTCGAAGTGGTTGATATGATTGATGATTGATGATTGATGCATCAATCGACAATTGATAATTGATCATTGTTTGATCCATTGATGAATTGATTTGCACATCATATAAAAACACAAATACAATGTCTCGAAACACACAACGGGAGTCTTTCAAGACTCCTCCTAGATCCAAAAAGTTAAAGAAGCCCAAGAAAATTACCGATTACTCTTCCGACTCTTCATATGCTGGCGTGGATTTGATCAGTGATTCCGAGGACAACGATTCAGATGACGAGCCCGATGCATTCGGGCGGGCCGGGGGGTCAAGGGTCGAGCAGTATGAAGAAGCTGCCATGTTGGAAGAAGATGACGATCTAGAGACCATCGAAGAAGATACCGATGCACAAGACACTCCTGGCGCAACCAATAACGATGAAGAATGGGCAGGATTGGAGGATTCCGAGCAAGAATTACTCGAGAGTCCCGGCTTTTTTGAAGACAATCTGCTCGGGACCCAGGGTTATGAGAGTAACGGTACTTCCAAAAAGCGAGTTACATTCGCCGATGACGATTCCGATAGCAGCATCTCGGACGATGAGTCTGTCAACTGGCATCCCGATCTATTTGAAACGGGCACGTCGGGTCAAGGTCCATTTTTGAATGCAGATGCGCTCCCCCTTTATCTTGCGAGAAGAGGCTTGGATGATAACACATACAACGACGATCCTGATTCTGACACGGAACAATGGGGAAATGGGAACAATGATTCAGAGGACTCCGACGGGAGTGATGGTGATGATTCCGATGCATCTGGGTATCAATGTAAGTGGAGTCGAACTGAGCTTGCGATTGTCGAGCCCAGTTGTTGTGCCGTATACTAATAACAATGTTTGTGCAGCTGATCTTGGTGATGATTTTGGTGGGGACACAACTGATGATGAAGATTGGAGAGAGAACCGTCCAGATGCAGACGATTCCGTTCCCCGAGGCAACTCACCAGCACCTCCACCATGCCTCGGTTTTCGAATCCAGAGGAAAAAAGGCCAACCTGACGTCATTACTTGGTATCACAATACTGATGTACCCTTCGTTATATTGGACGAGCATGGAAAGGACCTTTTGATGTACTGTTCCGACCCCACCAGACTACAAGATAAAAGCTCACCTTCACCCATTAGAAACGGCAGTATGGAACAGTACAACCCAGTACTCAGCAATCAAGCGAACATTATGATGAGTGCAGTGTCAGATGGAGCATCGGAATTTGGATCATATCACACTGGTAACCCAGAAGCCTTTTTCGAAAACCCCCTTTCCGTGGATGATAACGTCGCTCGCCCGACGAGCAGTTCATCCAATGACGAAAGCGAAGACCAAAGTGAACCCTTTCCGTGGGATGACTTGGTTCACATGGATGCGACATTGACAGATGATGAGGATGAACATGATGATGGTCCAGTCGAAGCGCCGTCATCTACCCCTGCTCGCCCAATCACTTCCGACGGACTCCATCCCCTTCTGGTACATCTCGACAAAGGTACCAATGTTGGTGCCTTTCGCCTCAATCGACAAAACGAAAACCTCATCAACAGTAACACTATCTCTAAGGATGCACTTGCATTTGGAACCTCCACAATTAAAGGTGTCAAAAATGGACATCTCGATTCTCTCACAAGTTCCTTAACGCCACGACGAAAACCCAAAACCCTCATGCCCTCGAGTCCCGCTGGTGACGTCGCTAAGCGAAAGCGGAAATCAAATGGTGCATCACAGGGACGTCGATCCCACAAGAGAAGCCGCAGCAACGCGTAAATCTTATCGATGCATGTTCCGTTACCAATATTGAGCTCATGATTGCTTGATAATCATTCCATTAGCAATGATTCATTACGACTGATGGACGGCATGACACCTTTTGAGTGTCATCCCTGGCCTCAGATTTCTCCGTGTCTGATCTTTTTTTCTTTACACATTGTATATCTAATATCGGATGAGTTGGCATTAGACAAAAGCATGGGTCATCATACACAAAAGTTCATGGACTTCGGTCATGCTATTAGGCATATATACTGTCTGTTGAAATGGGGGGTATATGACCAAAAGTCCTTGTCCGGTTTTCTTTTCCTTTTTGCTTTTATTTTCTTCTCGAAACCTGCAGGGCTTTTGCTTGAATGGTGGCTAAGTCGCACCATTTTCTACCTATAGGGCACCTTCATCAGCAAAGTAAACTCTACTGTGGTGTAATTTGTGTTTGAGATGTATGTTTGGAAGATGTCCAAAATTATACCTCAGTGGAACTGTGCCTTTACTCTTCGCAATGGCATACACAATTTGGGATGGAAAACTTCTCGAGTGTGGTCTGCTTGGAACCGAGTTTATATTCCATCTACCAAATTTTGCTTCTTTTGCAATGTTTTAATAGTGTGGACTACCAACGGAGACTATCAGCGGTAGACGTTGCATTTTCATTGACAGACTATTTACAATTAGCAATTCAAAAAACAAGTTAAACTTTTACATGATTGAGTATTTCTATGCTGATGAATGAAGCTATGACCGTTGGTGAGTGTATGTGGATGTATCTTGAGTAATAAAAAGAATGTTATGATAAATACCTCCAAAGTTAATTTTATATAATAAATGTCTCATCCACCAGAACCGACATCCGATTATCATCGTCTTCAACTGGAAACCTGGAACTTCCATTCTCACATCACAGTTTCCTATATATCTGTAATAACTACAACAACTCACAGTATCTGATATCAAATATATGATTGATAAATGAAATAAATAGTATTTCTATCCGATGACGACATGAATTTGCGCTAGATTCATATTATCTAATTCATATTATACTTATTGGATGTAGAGATAGATACTGAGTATTACCAACTTACCAACGTAATGTCACATCCACAAGTTCACCGAAGAAGGGAAAGGAATTGAAAGGAAATATCTGTCGTGGGCATCATATTATATTATGGAAAGCAGCCCTAGGATCCTCTTCACCCCTTTAAACATTTCAAAATATTCCAAGAAAATAACAGATAACAGAAAACACCGACCATATCACGTATCCTATCCAACTCTTCAACCAAATCAGATTGTTTCGTGGCTTGAGTCAATGATACCCAAGGACCAGCCTTAGTATTGAATACAGAGGAAGGTATTCAAGTAACATATCCAACAACGTCCATACATCATAATCAATTCACACCACTCCCTCGCTTCCCAGCCCAAAGAAACCCTTGTATAACATCCCCAATCACTTGTCTCCTCAACTCTTACGCTCAGATCTTGATGCATCGTCAATATCTGAATAGGTGATTACCTATACCTAGTACCCCCAAATAAACCCCGAATAATACCTAGGTGAAGATATCGAACTGTTTCTGGATTATGAATAGTTATCGATACTTGCTTATATCTTGCTGAGTCAGGGTCATATCATACCTCGAAACTCAAGCACTCACGGTGCCAACTGCCAGCACTCCCAATAATTTTACTTGAGCGCGTTTCATTACTCACCACATCACGAAATCTTCTCGCCAGCTATCCATCCTTGTCTACCGTAACTTGAACCTCATCAATTCAATCACGTTCGGGTACTTCAAAAGGAAGTGGCAGATACAAGGAATACATAGAATTGGAAAGTAGGAAGGAGTTAGTGTAGGTATTAGGTAAAGCTAAAGTAAAGCAACCGGATCTGGATAACTGCAGAGAGCCCAAAGAACTTCTTTCATACTACCACCATAAAACAGAAAAGCAAAGAAAAGGAAACAAATAACAATACCGAACGAAACAAACGCCAAACAGTATGATACGTCGGCCACCCATTAGGGCTGCTTTCCATCAACGCTTTAATCCTTCGTAACCTTTCCACGCGTGACTCGTCGACCTCAATGATTGCGCTTAAACTTCTCTTGATTTTTTTAGAAATTCGGCACAATTTTCTACTGAGGCAATCTCTGATAACCTGTGCTTCTGTCGTCGCTTTGCTTCTTGGTCATGGATTCGCGAACACCCGTGAGGGAGTATACGAAGACGAAGACTGAATCTGTTAGCAAGACCATATCTACATGAAAAGAGAAGCAACTTACAGAGTTCACCGAGAATGACAAATCCAGCAACAGATGCCCAATAATACTCCCATCCTAACTTCTCATGATCAAGGAAGAAGTATGTGTATTTCCCGAGAAAGGACTTGCCGACAGCTGCCCAGCCAACATATGCAAGGAGAAGTACAGCGATGGCAGTAACATGGTTCCAAACAGGCTTGAACATATTTAGTAGAATAAGAGAGATAGAGTCAGAAAAACATACGTCGGATCTCTTTATGCTGCTGAGGATGAAGAGCTCGATCAAAGCAGCGACAGAATTGAGACAGTACTTGCTGAAGATGAAGTAAGTCGTGAGCTTATCATCAAAAATGGTCTCTCCTGGATACTCGTTAGTATTGATTGCAGTATCGTCAAAGGATTCTTACCTGGAATTTCCGTCTCGTTTCGAGGAACGACGACTGCCCAGTGGATGAAGCTAACGACGTGAGGCAAAGCAAGAATAACCCAATAAAAGACGCTAAATAAGTACTTTCCGTTGGTGTTGGTGTTTTTACGAGATGGTGAGAGAAATCTTCGAATGCAGCCAGAGAGCGATGAAGAATTGTTGTCATTGTTGTGCGGGTAGTAAAGGTGCATGAAGGTCCAGACCTGCCGATGGGTGAAGGTTAGCACCAGATATTGAGACTGAGTAGAGATGCATGTAGTTTGAGGAATTGAGGACATATACTTACAAAGGCAACCCAGGCGTACAGAGTTTGAAAGCCATACACGATATTTGAAAGGTTATAGACAACCAACCAGCCATTTCTGAGGATTTCAAGCTCGTAATGAAGGATGACAAGCGAAGAGATCAAAAAGTAGGCTGCGAGGGCTCCTCTAAGGTAGACAAGACATTTCTGAGAAATATCAATCCATGGAGAGTGACAAGCACGGAGAAAGATAGGCTACAACTGGATTAGAATCACTCGTCGACTGCGAATGAGAATGTTGAGATGTAACTTACATGATCATTCTTCTTGTTACTTCCACCTGGAAGAAGAGCGGTAGATGAAGACATCGAAGGATACGATTTCGAGTAGATAGATGAAGTTTAATAGGTATAGAACGAATAGAACGAATAGAACGAAAGACAAAACTGACCAAAACGAGATTTGGATGAATGAATCGAGTAAGTAAAACGGCCGAGAAACACGATGCTTTGCAATGAAGTTGTGTCGTGGTGTAAGATGAAGAGAAAGGAAACGGATGGAGAGGGGAAGTAAACACGACATGGAAGAAACTAGCATAGAAAGGTATCAAGACAGGAAGGAGAAGGTGAGGATTTGCACTTCCTCTTGTCACGACACTAAGGGCAGGTGCGAATTGGATGCAGCGGCAACAAATGGAAAGCACAGTTTTATCAAGGTTTCGCGGGAAGGGAATACCTGTACTTGAATATTGAAAAGAGAAAGCTCCCTTACGCTTGATAGTATATGTGTTTATGTGTATAGGTATACATATAGATGTAGGTGTATAAGTGTAGGTGTATGTGTATATGTGTAGGTATTATATATATATATGTATGTAGATATCTCAACCTTTGATCACTTATCCAATTACATAATTATCCATTAAATAATTATCCGATTACATAACTCATCCATCCAAACAATGCATGGACCATATGCAAGCATAACCTACAGAAGGTGTCCTCATTTACAACTTTTAAGAAATGTGTGGTACCTTTGATCGCAATCATCACTAAAAGCTATTTGTCATTCTTTGAGTCGTCTTAAGACAATCAGTACGCAGATTCTCACATTTTGTACCCCTACATTACTACCTTACCGACGCAACGAATTGCGCACTCTCTCCACCATCGACCATGCTTTCCTTTCTTCAGAACCCCCGCCAAGCAGCGGCTCAAGTGTTAAACTTCGCCCTCATTCTTTCTACTGCCTTCATGATGTGGAAAGGTCTTTCAGTAGCTTCAGATTCTCCTTCGCCAATTGTTGTCGTGTTATCTGGATCCATGGAACCCGCGTTCCAGCGTGGAGATCTTTTGTTTCTATGGAACAGGAATTTGTTAGAAGAGACAAAGGTTGGAGAAATTGTGGTTTACAACGTTAAGGGGAAGGATATACCTATTGTGCATCGGTTGGTTAGAAAGTTTGGAGCCGGGTGAGTGTCTACTTTACGGGGTGCGAGGAACGGCGGAGATGTGCTTGGAATGCCGAATTTCGTGGAATCTAACAATCTATTTTATACTAACACCCGGGATTGCAGACCCAAAGCAAAGTTATTGACAAAGGGAGACAACAATGTGGCAGACGATACGGAGCTATATGCGCGAGGACAGGATTACATCGAGAGGGAAGATATCATCGGAAGCGTTGTGGGATACATACCTTTTGTGGGATACGTTACCATTCTACTCAGTGAGCATCCATGGCTTAAGACTGTCATGTTGGGAATGATGGGTTTGGTCGTGGTTTTACAGAGAGAATAACGAAGGAAATAGCCGAACTGAGAACGGCGTTAAAAGAAAGAAGATACCCCAACTCTACATGATCTAAAAGAAGGATAATGTACATGTGAGGATAGTTTATTGTCAATGTGAAGGCAACAGGGAATAAAGCCGACTCTAATGTTATTTTTAGGCCTAGGGGCTTCTTGAGGCTTCCGGTGTCTACCAAGTCTTAAGGAATAGGTAGAATTTAGGGAACTGCCAAAGACAAAGATGGAGAGAGACTTGGAAAGAAGACTTAATCAAAGGCCATTCATAGATACAGAAACTATCATTCATTTTACAGTATCTATCTTCTGCAGAGGTTTGTACAATACGTCTTAAATACCAGTATTCAGTAATCGGTCGGGTATATTAATTCCCCTAAGGTACGGTAGGTGCCTACTAGGGAATTCCATAATGCAGTCAGCCTTCCCTTCTTACCTGACACAAATGTTCAGCCTTGCCATTTACTAATCTACCTCGGAATGACAGGGATTGAAAAGACCGATTATCTCTAATCTCAACAAGCTCTGACGCGAACCTTAGACTTGAGTGAATTTCGGTTGCTTTCCTTCCTATGAGTATGAAGTAGCTTTCTATACAAAACTCTCACATAATTTCAAACGTCCACGTCAAAACACAATAAATCAACTTACAAAGCGAACTTTTGTTCGAATTTCCGAATAAGTTTCATAGATTGAGATTTGACCATACCTATATTTTATAAGTAACACGTCTCATCCACCCAACTCGTTCTGACTCTAACAGCAAGTGAACAGTTAGTTACATCAACTTCCGTTTTGAACAGTTCACCCCTCATCCAACACACATACCTACCCCGCCACCCTCTGTAGCTACCTTGAAAGCTATCCACCAACAGTCAAAATGGCAGCACGCCGCATCGCCAAGGTTTGCAACTACGATTCCCGAGTCTGAGTACAAGTATAGCATGGTCTGACTGTAGATGTATTTAGGAGTTAAAGGAAGTGACCGAAAATCCCATCCCGGGCATCAGCACATCTTTATTGAAGGGGGATGATTTACATCAATGGAAAGTCGAGATGGAAGGCCCTGCAAACACACCATATGCCGTACGACTCTTTTCTACTTAAAGTCCCCTCCTTCTCACTAACGCTTGCACATCAGGGCGGCTTATTCATCCTCAACGTCGTCCTCCCCAAAGACTATCCTTTCAAACCACCCATTGTCAATTTCGTAACTCGCATCTACCACCCCAACGTTACCTACGACGAGAAAGGGTCGATTTGCGTGGATGAGTTGAAGCAAGACAAGTGGAAGCCTAGTGGAAAGATCACGGCCATTTTGGGAGCCATCAGGAACCTTTTAATCCAGCCAAATCCGGATGACCCATTAGAGAATGCGATTGCGGAAAAATTGAAGACGGATTCAGAGGGGTTTGCAAATGAGGCAAGGGAGAATACGAAGAAGTATGCGATGAATAAATGAGTGAGAGGTAATATAAACTACGAGAAGCATATGGAGGTTGATGGAGGGAAGGTTGGAGGTTGGACATTGGACGATCCGGGTAAGGAAAACGATATGATATGAAGTCATCGACATATGACGATGAATGACAGCAGTTTCAACAGCGAAATGAATGGCATTGGCGTTTAGGGTGCATAGAAGAAATTGCTTTTACTTCATCAGAGATCAGACAGCGAAGAAATCAGGAACAAATATGCATTGCTTTTCAGGGAAAGACGCTGCATGGCCTGTACTTGGGTGATTCGAAATACATATATGGATCAGATCTGAACATTGACGAAAAGCCAATATGTAAATTGACAACCAACTCGTACCATTTTCCAAACTCTTTGCTTCTTCGTTTTGTTGTCCTTTTTTTTTGTTCATCACAATGTCAACTCCACCTCCTCGGGATAATCTCACGAATTGACCGATGTGGAAAGAAATAAACGCTCATGCCTCCTTACTCCTCTAGCATCAAGACGGCGTGCAAAAGGGAGAGAACTAGAGGGGAAGAGTGACGCGAGGGTTAAGCCTCATGCAACAGAGAGAAGAGAAAAGCGGTATCAGGCATTTATGAAGTCAGGGGGGGTAGAAGTTAGAAGAGTTTCCATATTAAAGAAGAGATTTTATCAGTTATCATATACTTATAATATATAATATGCCGGTAGCGAGAATATGAGGTTCAAGTTTCGAGTGTCCAGGTATTCAGTGTTCAGGTTTTCGAGTTGTCCAGATATCCAAGTTTGTAAGAGATTGATTCGAAACTTTTCCTTATTAATTT
Source organism: Sclerotinia glacialis (assembly GCA_002162575.1). Lineage (NCBI taxonomy): Eukaryota > Fungi > Ascomycota > Leotiomycetes > Helotiales > Sclerotiniaceae > Sclerotinia > Sclerotinia glacialis. Next base: position 1,177,520 of record NGKH01000008.1, on the reverse strand, counting down.
ACTGGCTTAGAATAATCATGACATACATATTATTGTATTTATGGATGTTATTCACCGGATTATCCACCGGTTGATCTCGCTTCCTCTCTCGTTTTCTGTCGTGCAACGGTACCTCCCTGTCTCCTGAACCTTTCCTTCCTGCTCGGCTTCTATTAAACCTTCCCTTCCCAAACTCTCAGACATAAGATTTCTTGGCTAGAGAATCTAAGCAGGGTTATTGATGCAGAGGAACATTCAAATAAGATTGATCACAATTTACTTTTTTTT
>NGKH01000008.1:1096057-1177244 GCA_002162575.1 Sclerotinia glacialis | reverse complement strand
CTTGGAGATGAGAAGCTAATCATGAACTAACTACTCGAGTAATAATGGGCGAATAGTGAATAACGAGTAATGTATAAGGGAACTGGAGAGAAACAACTTTCCTTCTCATATAAATATCGGCTGGCTCCTGACTACAAGCGATAACCACGGAGTATACGGAGTATTTGGAGTAGGTAGATGGATTAGATGGATTAGATGGAGTATATAGATGGAATATATTCCGTATGGGAAAGGAAGATCCCTATTATATCCCCGAGTAAAATTCCAAGCAAAAAGAAGCACGATGAGTATGATGAGCATGATGGTATTTCAACCAGGACTAATTTAAAGATATAGGAAACAGGTATATCAATTTATCTACGGGGTAATATAATGTTTATTATTGCTTTGACCATCTCACGAAACAAATGAATCGAACGAAATATCCGAAACCTTTTCTTTACCTGCACTGATTATTCATATTCATTCGTTTATTCATTCATTTATTCATTCGTCAATCCATCCATCCATCCATCTATCCATTCATCCGTTCATTCGTTTCTTCATTCTCAACATCAACTTCATTTATTCATTTCGCCTTGGTCCCAATTGAAGGGTGGATCATAGACTAAAATACCATCCCATCCGTTCTCATACAATCTATTATTTACTTTCTGAAAGCTTCTTTTCACTCAAACAGAGTACACGATACAAGCAAGTTAGCGGTACTGTGACGAAAATACACTTGATACCTTCCTGATACTTGATATTTGATACTTGACACTTCGCAACTCAAACCTCTTTTACAGCTTCACAGCTTCACAGCTTCATAACCTCTCAACTCCACCCACTAATCAATCAATTAACTCAGTGCTGGTTGATCCCTATTCAATCCACTTTTTACGCATAATTCCTTCTATTCGTGTCATTCTCTCACACTCTTACCCTTACTCTAACTCTTACTCTTACTCTCTTACTCACCCTCACTCATTCTCATTCTCATTCTCACTCTCACTCTCACTCTCATTCTCACTCTCACTCTCACTCTCACTCTCACTCTCACTCTCACTCTCACTCTCACACCTCACACCTCACACCTCACACCTCACACCTCACTCGTTACCTCAATTCGAATCCGGAATCGAAACATTGGAGGCATAAAGTGAATTAGGAGTACAAGATATTGGAACATTTGGAACAACACTGGAGAATTGTACTTCTATCTGGAAATTGGTGAAGATACTAAGTACCGGTACCTACCTACCTTACTACCTCGAGACTCGACCTTCGCCGAATGCCCGCCCCGACAATTCCTACTCTATTCCACAACATAATTGTACCACCAGCGAAACCAGCCTCTTTCTTCCGTAGAAAGAAAGAAATAAAGTAACCTCGGACGAAGAGAATCTCTGATTTGATGTTGACGGAATCAATTACTACAGGGTCCCTCCAGATAAGATCTGGGTCGTAGACCTGGAGAGAGGTGGATTTGATTTGCTGCTTGGTTTATATGCGGAGAGCTTAAAAGTTTAGATGGAATATCTTCCATAAGGGACTTCTAGGTACTCTTTTGGCCATGACAATGAATATGGGAAATGGATATTATGGCGTTGAAACGTCTGCTCCCATTTCCAACAACATGGGTAACATGAGTCCGCATATGCAGATCAGACAACAGCGAAGTCAGAAGTTCAACCTATATCCAACAAGGCCCCGGACTTCTTCTAAGGCTTCCGAGCTATCTGTTAATACTAGTAGGTCGGGAAATGGTCCATTTCCATTTCCACCCAAATCACCAACACCATCCTTTCGCGAGCATTATTTGCCGGTTCACCCTCTCGCCCAAAACCCTCCTATCCCACATCAGAGACCCTCTACATCGCATCATCCAGCATCCAATGAACCTTCCCGATCCTTCACTGCCCCGACACAGCACAATCTTCGACGGAAACCTTCAGAGGCTTCGCGACTGAGACAGCTTAGTAATGTGCGATCGCATTCTTCCACTGGCAGGCGCACGCCTGAAAAGTTAGTAGACAATTTCTCGAGGCCCCGACAGGCAAGTTTGCGGAGGCGGAACGAATCACCCAGTCCTCTGATACATGCCTCGAGGTTTGGTGCAGAACCGCAGGAAGAACAAACAATCAATAATGGGTCAGTTTTCAGTACAAGAGATCGAGGACTTTCATCAGCATCCTCACAATCGGGTCAACAATTCCCTACACCTGTACCTGTACCTGCACCTGCACTACGCCCTTCTGCATCGATCCCGGATTACCATACTGCGGATTTAAATAATGCGAGACAGCGCAATATTCCACAAGCGAATTTCAGGCCAAGGACGGGAATCAATAGACCTGATAGTAATAATTCTTCCATATATCGACGTGAACCCCCAATTCGCCCAACAAACTTTGACGACGAGGAAGTCAGAGCAAGCTTCCGATCTGCTCTAACGACGAACTCGAGCTACTTTGGAACAAGTGGAACCGAAAGGAGCAGCGTATTGACGAAAAGCAGTTCACATACTTCTTTCTTTGGCGGGAAAGATGAAGGAATGAGTGTGGATGATGCAATTGGCATGTACGAAGGTGGATTCATGGATTCAGGAGTCGAAGATAATGATCTAGAGGAGAAGCTCCTGGAAGCGGGGGCGGAGATCAGGCCTAGGTCTGTATATCGAGGGGAGGCGTTTGACGAGGATGACGAGTTTCAACCGATGTCACCGAGCTCGGAAAGGAGACAATCGAAGATTGAAGAGGCAATGGATGACTCTCTTGCGCCACCTCCTGCTCTGGAGTCGTCACAATTTTCGAATCGAGGTTCTACGGAAATGTTTCATGTCAAAGCGTTTGAAGCACAAAGTGCAGCTGGCATTCCAAATTTTGCCCCAGGAGAGTTTCCAGAATCCAAAGAGTTTGATGGTGCGGGCGCATCTTATGAAGGTGAAGATGGATACTCCAACCCGCATCCAGCGGCGCTACCACCACCACAGGCCAATCCGCCAGACCCAGCTAGAGATAGGTATGGGTTCAAGAAAAAGACACAGTACGTGTCGTTGGAGGAATATGAGGCTTGGAGTGGCCCTTATGATGAATACGTTGAGCGAAGGCGAAAGAAGTGGGTTTCACTGCTGAAGGATCATAGTTTGATTACCGACAAGCCAATTCGATTTCCACCGAAATCAAATAAAGTCAAACGTTTCGTCCGCAAAGGAATACCGCCTGATTGGCGGGGGGAAGCATGGTTTTGGTACGCAGGTGGTCCGGCTATGGTGAGCAAACACTATGGTGTGTATGATGGCCTCGTGAAGCGAGCAGCTGCCGGCGAGGTTAATGAGACGGACGACGAAATTATTGAGCGGGATCTCAATCGCACGTTCCCGGATAATATCAAATTTAAACCGGATCCTCCTCCTGCCTCCGAGAAACGAAACAGCCAACCTAGCATAAAGGAACCGGAGACCCCGATGCTGAAATCGTTGCGGAGAGTATTGCAAGCTTTTAGTATTTATAATCCAAGGATAGGGTATTGTCAGAGTTTGAACTTTTTGGCGGGTTTATTGTTGCTGTTTATGGATGAAGAGAAGAGTTTTTGGATGTTGAATATCATCACGAGGGTTTATTTGCCAGGAACCCACGAGGTCAATCTGGAAGGCGCAAATGTGGATCTGGGAGTACTAATGACTAGCATCAAAGAATCGATGCCTGCGATATGGGCTAAGATCGGAGGAGAACTTGACGGCACGGCAGGAGACGGGAGGCTTTCCATGCGTCTTCCGCCAATCACGTTGTGTACCACAGCTTGGTTCATGTCATGCTTTATTGGCACTCTTCCAATCGAAACTACACTACGCGTTTGGGACAGCTTTTTCTTCGAAGGATCAAAGACTCTTTTCCGCATCGCCTTGGCGATCTTCAAAGTAGGAGAACAGGAAATCAAGGCCGTTTCAGACCCCATGGAAATCTTCCAAGTTGTGCAAACCATTCCTCGAAGACTTGTCGATGCCAATGGACTTATGGATGCGTGCTTCCGGCGAAGAAATGGTTTCGGACATATTAGCCAGGAAACTATCGAGCAACGGAGAGCGGAGCGCAGGAAAGGCTATGCGGAAGAAAGAGCCATTGCGAATGGGGAAATCCCGCCCAAGAGAGGTGGAACCTTCTTTTCGAAGAAGAAAATCAGGAGTGTGGAGACTTAAAAGACGTTATTTACCGGCGTGTGACCTAGGGAGTAATTGGGGATGTATACCTAGCATATGGGTGTCTGGAATTGTGAGTTTGTCTGGCGGCAACGGTGTGAATGGCGTTTTTTTTTTCATTTGTGTGGGAAAAAGAGAATTTGGAATTTGGACCCCTTCTTTGCTAAGTTTGCTTTTTATCACGATGATCATGAGGCAGCATTTATATGGGGGCATATACAAATAAGGAGGGACTTTAGAGAGATTTTCTTGCGTTGGTACTGTATATTAAATTTGAACTTCTTGACGGGAGAGTAAGAGTGAGTTGGACTGGGCTGTGCTGTGCAATGGAGGGAAGATTTGAACATAGGGATAAGAATAGGGTTAGTGTAGGCAGAATAAGATAAGTGTTGATTGAAGGACTCTTCTGGGGATGCTTGAATATCTTGTAGTGATTGTGTGTTTGAATTCATGACATGTAGAATAACGTCAAAGGGAAAGAAATACCCATTCCCCTAATATGTGTTGAACAAGCTGCTATAACATTCAATCGATCATCTAAATGACGCTCCGCTGGCCCCCTGGGAGCCACTGCCGTGGAGGCAGAATATCGGAATTTGTTTATAAATAGATGGTGCTCGATTATTACAAGTCATCTCGCCTATTGTATACATGGGCGTATAGGTACATTGGGACCTCTATTGTCAGGGGTAACATGCATACTCATCGTGTTCGGTTACCCAGACAACAATTTACCCCAGACTTTCATTTCCTTGTTGCACATCAATAAACCTTTCGCGACTTTTAAATCTCCTTTCATGATTTCATGATCAGCGTCTAGAAACAACACTTTTCCACATTCGCCCGTGATGGAATCGCCCACGACAAACTCGAAATCTGCACTCTTTGAAGTATATTTGCGATTAAGACCTCCTCCAATATCAACTCAACAGTTATACCCCACCTTAGCAATACCAGACCGCTTTCTTACTGTCGAGGAACCCACCGAGGAACAACTTCAAGATGGAACTGCATCTCCGACCCACATTACCTTGAATCCACCAAATGACAACAGACGCAGGGCAGTGGAGAAATTTGCTTTCACCCGCGTCTTTGAAGAAGAGAGTTCGCAGTTGGATTTATTTCACGGAACAGGTGTGCGGCCTTTGGTTGAAGGCGTGCTGGGCCAGAATGGTGGAGACGGTAGAGATGGTTTGCTTGCTACATTGGGAGTCACTGGCTCTGGAAAGGTTTATCTTGCCATTCTTGCATTTGCACATGGAACGGCTACTGATATTTCTTCCGCAGAGTCATACAATCCTTGGATCTCGACATCAACGCGGTCTTACACAACTTGCCCTCGATTTACTCTTTCGTTCCATCGACAACAATATCCTTGATGTCAATACACATCCTGGACTACATGGCTCCATTGCATCATCGGATCCGTCAGAGGCCCAGGTCATGTCTGCGCCGATGTTCCTAGATACATTTTACTTCGACCCAGCCTCATCTAGAGGAAGCCCAAGAGCCCCAACACCCCAGGTGGTACGAGTGCCCATTCCCTACCACCCAAGCCCAACCAAATTGTATCCATATTTGCCCCCGTTTCAGGCAACAGGAAGTCCTAAAAGCATCAGGATCGTGGTCCGGCAGGATGATGATAGTAAAGCACCAGGATGTGCGCCAGTGCCAATTCCAGGAGAATCGACAGTATCGATGACTTCCTTTATTCCTTCATTCATGCAAGCTACTGCAACAGCAGCCAGGAAGATGATTAGTGCTAAAACTCCTCTAAAGGGCGATTCTTACCAACCTACTCCGAGACGAACCATACCTACAAGACCATCAGCTTTGCCAAGCAGTCCTGATATTACGGATATCACGGTTGATATAGATCACCATGCGGAATATGCGATTCTAATTTCAATGTATGAGGTTTACAACGATAGGATATTCGATCTTTTGACGCCGGCGGTACTAAACAAATCTACAAAAGAATCTAGGAGAAGATCGTTGCTATTCAAATTTACAGAACAATCACCCGACCGGAAGGTCGTCGCTGGATTAAGGAAGATTATATGTGGTGGCATAAAAGATGCACTAATGGTCTTGGAAGCTGGTCTGAATGAAAGAAGAGTCGCGGGAACCAATTCTAATAGCACATCGTCTAGGTCGCATGGATTCTTCTGCGTGGAGATAAAGAAGAGGAGAAGGTCAAGAATCCCAGGCGCTTGGGGGGGAAGTTCGCTTACCGTTGTAGATTTGGCTGGAAGTGAGAGGGCCAGAGACGCTAAAACTGCCGGTGCGACATTAGCGGAGGCCGGAAAGATTAATGAGAGTTTGATGTATCTAGGACAATGCTTGCAGATGCAGTCAGACTTTGAGAATCACACAAAAGTACGTTTTGCTCTTCTTTTTCGTATCCGGACTTCGTGAATTAACCACAGATAAACAGCCAAATCTTGTCCCGTTTCGCCAATGTAAACTCACCGAACTCCTCTTCTCAAACTCTTTCCCATCGCATAGCGCAAAACCTCTGCCGGCTGCGCATCATCATCGAAATCCTCAGAAAGCAATCATGATCGTCACGGCTGACCCGTTGGGAGACTTTAACGCTACATCACAGATACTGCGCTACTCTGCTTTAGCCAAAGAGATTACGGTTCCAAGAGTGCCATCAATTACGGCAACGATCCTCGGATCCTCTCAATCATCTGACAGGCATCCCAGTTTGACCAGTCCCACATCTCCCACCTTCTCGCGATACCGTGATGGTCTACCTCAAACCCCTACCGATACCGAGCGTGAGACAATGGAGATTGCAGCATTAGAAATTGCACGCATGTCTGAGGAAATCGATGGTTTACGCGGCGAACTAGAGCGCGAAGCAAGATTGAGAATGGAGAGTGAAGCACACCTTGAAAGTATGGAAGACAGAATGTTGGAACTGGAAATGGACATTCGAGAAGAATGCTATGACGAAATGGAGAGGAGAATTCAGGAAGAGGCTAGGAAGTGGATGGTGCGACTGGAAGAACATGGGGAAAGGGAAGAGGAATGGAGAGATAGGAAGGTCGAAGTCTTGGTTAGGGGATTTGGTGCTGGTATTTATGGGGAAGATAAAGAAAATCAAAATGGAGATGTGACTGCGAGACTGGAAATGGAAAATTCAAAGTTGTTGAGGGAGGTTGAGAGATTGAAGAGGGAGTTGAACAGCACAAGTCCGACAAAAACACGGAAGCCTTCAAATAGAATCTTAAAGGAGAGCCGAACACATGCTATGGACAAATCAGCATCGCCAATTCCAAATGATGCCGAGGATGCAGGTCTAGAATTATGGAATAGCATGGCGAAGCTGCAGGTTGATGATGATGCTGAAGTTGGCGTTGCTAGAAGTGCGAGTGGAAAGTTGAGGATGAAAAAGAGTACCGCTACTGGAAGTCCCACAAAGAAATTCAGGAAATTGGTCGCGAGGAAGTGGGATATGGCCGCTGATGATGATGATTTGTAATGGGGACGGGTATGTTTTCAAAAGGTTCTAATAAGGTCTGGTCTAAAATGGTCTGGGATATGGTCTAGAATGGTCTGGTACAATCAATGGAGTTCTTTCCTTGGGTGGGATTAAGGGTTTGAATGGCATGGGCTGGTTGGATTGCATTGGTGAGGAATGGTGCTAGAAGGATGGATAATAACCGTCTTGGTCAAATGATTGTTTATGATACCTGGTTGAATCTTGTATTTGGTACTTACTTTGTGTAATCTTTTAGTTAATTCTCCTTCAATGATATTTTAAGATATGATACCCATCGTGCTGAGGTGGTAAAGAGTGGTGGTAGATCACATTCATGTCTCATCCCCATACCAGTCTCCTTACTTCATATGAGATAACTATACATCCACTTGGACTGAGTACCTACCAATACACACTGCTTGCTCACTAACTCCTTTCCACACAGTAGAGTACAGCACAGCACGAAAACAGCAGATGACTTAGTTATCCCCTGTTGGTTTTTTTAGCCGGTAGGTGCATGGAAAATACGGGTAATTGTCGTGTTTGATATTCCTACCTTCAATTTCCAGAAACGATTCTTTCTGGTGTCTTGGGGTTAGTAGCATATGACGACAGTCTCATGCGTTGCCACGTTTCAACTGAGTATAGCAATACCGAGGAGGGGTAGATCGTTACCCCGCACGTGCTGACGTGGACATGCACCCCTGAATCCCCTATATTATTCCGAGAGTTCCTTTAGCCTCTAGTTCTCAACTTTCGGGTCAATCATTGAAGATAAATCGTTTTCAAATTTCTGCACGTTCGTATGTGAGATCTTGTATGTGAGAATCTTACGGGTGTCACCAACCTAATCCCCACTCGTCCGGCGAACCCAACGCTTTAAATGGCTTGAACAACTGAGCAATGAGCTGTGAGTAGCTAGCTTTGCATGCGGGGTGGATATTATCCATATTATCAAAGAATGAATACAACGTTCTTTATTTCCACGTATCTTAAATCGGAAGTCCTAAATATCCGTCATCTCTCACATGTCAAGCTTGTCTTACTCGAGGTTCTTGTGCAACAGCTAGCCACTTCAACATTTTATTTCAGACTGTCTATTCACACATCAAAGGCCGAGGTCAATTTCATTCTCAACTCTTTCAATCGTCTTCTTTTCAGGAGAAACCGTGAAACCAAGGTAACAATGGGCTCGATCCAGACGGAAGAAGTGGATGTGCTACTGGTGGGAGCTGGATTTGGCTCCTTTACTATGCTAAATAAGTAGGTCTAGCCCACCATATCTAGCGGCCACTACTAATAAATCAATCAGGCTCCGCAAGCAAGGACTCAAGTGTAAAATTTACGAGAAAGGTTCGAAGAGCGGAGGTGTCTGGTACTGGAATTGCTATGTACGCTTTTAAATATTTTGTAAAGCTATGAAACTTACATACAATAGCCCGGCGCTCGAGTCGACAGTGATTCTCCAATCTATCAACTGTACGACAAAGAGTTATGGGAAGATTTCACGTTCACAGAGAAATATCCGGGGGGGAAAGAAATTCGTCGATACTTCGAGCACGTCGAAAAGAAATGGAATATTAGAAAAGACCTTGAATTCGACAAGCATGTTGATGGGGCTGCGTTCGACAAGCAGCGCAATCAATGGCTTGTCACATGTTCTGATGACTCCAAAATTTATTGTCGATGGTTCATTCTTTGCGTAGGATTTGCGTCTCGTCGATTTACACCCCCGTTCAATGGTCTCAGTAACTACAAAGGCGACACGTATCATACAGCAGTGTGGCCACAACATGGTGTCAATCTGAAGAATAAACGGGTTGGTCTAGTCGGCACCGGAGCAACTGGTATTCAGGTGATTCAAACCATTGGACCTGTGGTCAACCACCTCAGCGTTTACCAACGAACACCCAATTACGCTCTACCAATGAATCAAAGGGCTCTAGATCCAGAAGAAGAAGCCAAGAAAAAGGCTGAAGGCAAATACGAAGAAGAATTTGCAAAGACTAGAAAGACATATGCCGCTTTCCCATATAATTTTCAGGACAGAAATACTTTCGATGACACACCGGAAGAACGGGAAGCCACTTACCATAACCTCATGAACGAGCTAGGTGGTTTCCATTTCTGGCTCAACAATTACAAGGACCTATTCTTCGATCAAAAATCAAATGACGAAGCCTACAAGTTTTGGCGCAAAACAGTGTCTAAACGAATACCAGATATCAAAAAGCAAAAGCTCCTGGCACCAGAAATTCCACCTCATCCGTGGGGAGCCAAACGTGCGTGTCTCGAACAAAATGTATATGAAGTTTTCTCCCTCCCACATGTTGACATCATTGATGTGAATGAATCGCCAATTCTAGAAGTTACCGAAAAGGGAATCAGAACAAAGGAGGGAGAAGTAGAATTTGACGTCCTGATTCTTGCTACTGGGTTTGATTCCTTATCTGGATCGCTCGCGCAGCTAAACATTCGTGGCATAGACGGTAACACCATCGCCCACAAGTGGAAAGATGGAACACGCACATCAATGGGCATTGCGATGAACAACTTCCCCAACATGTTTTACCTCTACGGAGTCCATGCACCCACTGCGTTCTCGAACGGACCAAGCTGTATTCAATTCCAAGCAGAATATGTATCAGAAACATTGAGAGGGTTGACCGAGAAGAATAAAACCTATTTTGAGGCAAGGGCTGAAGCGGAGGATGATTGGTGCAAGAGGCTGAATGAACTTTGGAATAAATCTCTATTTCCGCTAGGGAAGAGCTGGTACCAGGGAGCGAATATTCCAGGAAGAAAAGTTGAGCCGCTCAGCTGGTAAGTTTCCTCCACGACTGCATGTTAAGTCCGTCTAAATACTAATATTAACATAGGGTTGGTGGTATGCCGGAATACATGGCGACTTTGGCGAGAAGTAATGAGAATGACTATCAGGCATGGATTGTAAGATAGGATTGGCTCTTGCTGCCGAACACAAGCGGGGATATGGGTGTTTATCCAAGATAAATCATCCATTTGTTCGCATCGGGTATTGGTCTAGGCGCTAGGCTCTAGGTTCTCCATTGAATGATATCACTTGGCTATCCTATGATGCATGTTCCCACTGTGTACCGGTATTTGTATACCCTTCGCAACCATCAAGACCCTCGCATGAGAGTCGGTTTACCTCCCCTTGGGATTGAATTTGCCGGTGATGGTGATCCTCAATCAAGAATCGAAAGATTAAAGCAGTAGTTGTGAGTTCTATGGCGGGAACGAGTTGTCGTCATTTTGCCAAGACACCATGCTGAGTCACGTGAAGCTATTGTAATGCCAGCTCGATCATATATAACGAATTAAAGGCTGAAGATAAGTTAACCCTTACCCTTCGAACCTCAATTGGGTTAAGCGTACTGACTTTCAAGCTAGAAACTCCAAGTCCCCACGAACCATCTAAAATGTTGCATAACTCATGTTGGGTTTTCAGCACGGCGTCAATTGTTTTTGAGGATCATCATGCATCTCCATCAAATTTGAGAATCATTTAGGAGATTTTTGCAATGCTTGCACCAAATCACTCCGCTTCGACATATGAGGTTGGTCACCTTTTTTGATGATACAGATACACGAGATTATTTTTATCCTCTGTTTCCAGTCATACGCGTTTGCTTTTTTGCTTTTTTGCTCACTGTACTGTTTCTCTATCAACCCTCAGAAATTGCATGACTTACTCTGTGGGTATGTTACTTGTTGTGTTTGGAATTGAAAAGGAAGTGGTATGGGTGGATTTACTGGTCGGGGCGACCCCTTCGCACCACTCTTTTCTTATTTCTGTTGGGATGCATGGGAGATGCTGTAGCTTTAGTTGTGTGTTCATGATCTTGATGATTGTGAAGTGGCGATCCCCAGTGGATGCACCAGCCTAAGCCCTCGTCAGGGCAAGATAATGAGAGATTTGCCCACCTCAATCTTAAGTTCCACTGTGTGAAAAGGAAATTGCCCCCTTTGCATTTTTTTTCTCATTTTTCCCGTCTTATGTCAATCACCCTATCAATAGGAAGCTCGCCGTCAATTTTATCCGAGAATTACCTGGTTGTACCCCAGTCCAATTCCTGCGTATCGGGCGACCAAGTATTAGCATGTCAACGCCAAAACATATATGTGTACTCGAGTAGCCAGTTTGTATCTTTTCGATCTCATTTTAAACCTTAAACATATTCACTATTAATGTCGGCGCCTGACACATACGACCACAGACTGAAGAGAATTGGGCATCCCGTCCGCTCTGCCATACACAAGCTTCAGATCGGTGGATTAGTAGTTGGGTGGGTGACCACCAGCGAATTCCCACTGTTGTATGTTATCTTTTACCTTTTCTTTTTGCTGGTCCCAAGAGGTTCACCGGCGCAAGCACGCAACCGAGATACCCCTTCTTCATATCCAGGTCGACAATTTCCTTTCTCTGTCTCCCTTCTTTCCTCGGCTGGGTATTTGCGGCAATCAGTACACTCCTTAACGGTCTTCAAACCTCCTATCTACATCTCGGTATTGGCGAATACTGGTTCTGAGTTGCTTGCGGGAGATCGATTGAATAAGAGGCAGGGTGAGTTGGATAGTGAAGTAGAAGGTGAAGGTGAAGAATCGTGCAATAGTGACGGTGCATGTTGATAGAGATTGGGGAAGTTTTGGGTGAGGAAGGGTGTTTGGCTAATTAGTGTACTATCGTTCAATACATTCAATACATTCAACTAAATTCAACTAAACTACTTACTCTAATAGGTAAACAGGACTCTCACTCCGATTATGGAAGGGAAATTATCATCACAATCTGACCCTCTTATCTGTTCCTGACTTATCCGCTTAGATCTATATTGGGCTTCTCCATTTCTCTTATCAATTTTAGCGTTTTTAGTCTTATTTCATGCTAAAGCCGCAACAAAGCGAATTGATAAACTAGACCTCCAAACATATGACATACATAATCTGAATCGTCCGTTATTCGGCATCAAACAATTCATCATAAAATAAACAACAACGGCCATTGTTTCTTTTCGAGGTAGGCATATCCTCTCATTCTTCTTCTTTCTTTGTTTCTTTGGTTCGGAGTCTTCATTTATCAATCATGCTCGCAAGAAATATCAAAAGCTCTAGAAGCTTTCAGACAATTAATCGTTGTTCATTGATCGCTTCTTACAAATGTGAAGCTTCATTGCGAATCCCCCGCATCAGCGCAGTGGGTAGTACCATCACCACAAATACAGGAAACAAATGCAATATGGCGACTATCGCAAACTTTAAGATCCCAAAGGTGGTTAATGAGCCCAATGTGAGTACCGACGAGAGACTAGAAGCTGTAGCTTTGTCCTAGAGGAAACTAGAATGCTAATCAACAAGATAGCATCATTATGCCAAGGGATCCACACAACGCGATGAACTTTATAAGGCATTAGAGAGATTGGAAAGCAAGGTCCCTCTAGAAGTGCCTCTCGTAGTCGGGGGTAAAGAGGTTAGTATCGCTCATTTGTTGCAGCCCAGCACTCAAGGCTAATAATATCTCTAGATCAAAACTTCCGCTGTTTCGCACCAATTCAACCCCGCAGACCACTCCTCGAAAGTCGCATCTTATTCAAATGCCTCCCCATCCGATGTTTCCTCCGCTATCGATGCCGCTCTCGCCGCAAAGCCCCAATGGGAATCTCTTCCTTTCGCAGACCGAGCTGCTATTTTCCTCAAGGCCGCAGATCTCATCTCGGGCAAATATAGATATGAAATTATGGCTGCTACAATGTTGGGACAGGGAAAGAATGCCTGGCAGGCTGAGATCGATTCTGCTGCAGAATTGGCAGACTTCCTGAGATTCAATGTTCAATATGCTGAGGAGTTGTATGCGCAACAACCGGAGCACCATTCACCTGGTGTCTGGAATAGACTTGAGTATAGGCCTCTGGAAGGTTTTGTCTACGCTGTTACTCCGTTTAATTTCACAGCAATTGCGGGTAACTTGCCAGGTGCGCCAGCTCTGATGGGAAATGTTGTAGTTTGGAAACCGTCTGATTCTGCCATTGCTTCAAATTGGTTGTTGTACAACATTTTGCTCGAGGCGGGTCTTCCCAAAAATGTTATTCAATTTGTACCAGGAAACCCTGTCGAGGTTACAAAAGTTGTTTTGGAGCATAAGCAATTGGCTGCACTTCATTACACCGGAAGTACCGCTGTATTCAGAAAGCTTTATGGATCAATTGCAAGCGGGGTTGCGGAGGGTAGGTATCAAGGATATCCAAGAATTGTAGGAGAGACTGGAGGGAAGAACTTTCATCTCATTCATTCTTCAGCCGATGTGGAAAATGCTGCTCTCAACACTGTTCGTGGTGCTTTCGAATATCAAGGTCAAAAGTGCAGTGCTACATCGAGAGCATATGTTCCCAAATCCATCTGGCCTCAATTCAAGGAGAAGTTGGTTGAAGAAACATCCAAACTCTCAATTGGATCTCCAAAGGACCCGAAGAACTTTATCGGCCCTGTCATTCACGAACCTTCATTCAAGAAGCTCTCGGGAGTCATTGACAATGCTAAATCGGACTCTGAGCTCGAACTTCTTGTAGGAGGCAAACACGATAACTCAACAGGTTATTATGTTCACCCCACTATCTACCAAACCACCAACCCCAGACACGCTCTCCTTTCTACTGAGCTGTTCGGTCCAATTCTTACCGTCTACGTCTACGATGATTCTACCGCTCCAGCCGAAGCTTTCGAGTCAGTTTGTAAGCTCGTGGATACTACATCTGAGTATGGACTCACTGGTGCAGTTTTCGCGACCGATAGAGCGGCGATCAGATATGCGGAAGAAGCATTGAGAAACTCGGCGGGTAATTTCTATGTCAACTGCAAGAGTACCGGAGCAGTAGTTGGACAGCAGCCTTTCGGTGGTGCCAGAGCCAGTGGAACCAACGACAAGGCGGGAAGTATGAATCTTTTGGGTAGATTCGTTAGTGTGAGGGCATTGAAGGAAGAATTTGTTTCAATTGGAAGTGTTGAGTACCCAAGTAATGAGGTTTAAATAAGATGATGAAAGTTAATGATTAACGCGTTGTCACACGCAGGCGGGAAAGTGAGTGAACTGGAATGAGAAACGACAAGATTGAGTGAGATGTTGAGATGATCATCTCAGGATAATCGGTTAACGGTTTTTGGCGAGCGATTTTCTGAGCCTATTATTTGCTATGCATACGTGCATCTTTCTTCAGGCTTTGTATTTAGGGCCGCTTCTGGCATTGTATAAGGGAATACCAGATGCTATCACGCATATAGTTGGTGAGCCCAAACTATTGTCGTTCTTATCTCAATAGACTATGCTGCATTCCATGCCCATGCCGATTGGCAATTGTGGATGGAACAACACTTATTCTACAAACAGTTGACTTGTACACAGCATTCATCTGGGAGGAAGTGTGATGTCTAAATACGGCACAGCATGATATGTTTCGGTACTTCCACATGATGATTTACCATAACCGCAGATGAATGGTACTGTGTAAGAGTTATACTTGAGTACCTTGAAAGGACCGCTAGTATTAGACGTGGAACCACGCAGACAAATGATGGTAGTGAATCCTCATATAAGGTGTGACCTTCGTGCTGAGGTAGCTTTCGTTATAATCGCGATTCTTACCGTTCTCTACTACATCATCTACAACTATCGCCGCTCGCCAAAAATTCCATTTTTATAGCAATCCCCACCCTCCTATCCATACAAAGATCCAATCCTAGGACTCGATATCTTTTTCGCCATCCTCAAACATCGGAAAGTCTATCAAAACTTACGATTTTCCCAGCAAAGACATGCAAGAGATGGCGACACCTATCAAGCGACATTTTTAGGCAAGAGAGTAATCCACACGATTCAGCCGAAAAAGGTTAAAGCTGTTTATGGGTCGAAGTGGCAGGATTGGGGTGTGGGGAGTTTAGAGGCCATGCGGCCTTTTTGTGGACATGGGTTCTTGACCGTCGATGATGATGGGGAACGGAGGGGGTTTAGAGGGGTGACGGGAGATGTGAAGTTGATTGCTAGGAATTTAAATGCGTGTAAGGTTGCCTTTTATGAGAAGAGATATTAATTTGTCGACACACGGGAAGCAACATATATATGATTCAATACTCAATCGCCTCCTGAATGGTATAAATTAATCAATGAGCCTCCCCGGAACACCCTCATTCAATAACCTCTTCAATTTGGAAGAAGTAAGTTTATTGTAGCTGAAATTTGGGGGTCAATTTCCGGTTTAGAAAATCATGGTAGAAGATGTGAGGAGAAGATGTGAGGAAAAGATTGGAGAGTGCTGCCTGCAACAGCTTTTGAGCTTCCAGAAGGAAGGTAGATACTAGATCTCTATAAATAGAAGAATGTGGAAGAGAGCATTCATGAGCTGGTAATACAAGGCGGCTTTCAGCGAAACACATCTAAAATGTAAAAGGAGTAATATGTATAATCATCTGAATTGAAATACGATTAGGTTTTCATTTGCATATGAGAACTCCTATATAGATCCTAATTTAGCTAATCGACCATAATTAAAAGATTGCATCATCCATTCTCCAACAAACTCACTGTTCAAACATAAATTTCTCCATTAGCTAACTTGGTAATTGTTACCATTTATACAACTCAATTCTCACTCTGATTCTCATTCTCATCTACCATTGCCTATTTCCAGCGCTCCTTGCCATCCCTCTCAGATGCGTATCCGTATGCGTATGCGTATTCGTTACCATATCATGGGCAACCATACCTTCGCCCATCATTCAAAGCCAACCTACCGACCCGCTACCACCCAGCCATACAGCTACAAACCAAACCAAACGCCGAAATCCAAGTCAAATCAACCCAACCCATCTATCTATCTATCTATCTATAAATCCTAATGCAAACCGACATCTTTTTGTTTCTATCCCACCTTCATACTTTGGAATACGCCGTTGTTTGATACATCCTCCATGCTATCATCTATTCCATGCCTAATCCCCCATCCTGTATCCTTTCCTCCCCCATTCCCCACTCTCTAACCTCCCTATTCCCATTCCCTGCCCCCTAAAATTCCATCAATCCCCTATGCCTCTTAACAGTGAGTAAACTAGTACTAATCTTAAAGCTCATCCTCGCCTCAAAAACATAAGTCTGAGGCCAACTGTGCAACTTCAATAATTTCTCCTCACAATCCATTAATTTTCCTCTTCGATATTCCAATACCTTTTTCTCCGATACACTTCCCTCTGCTGAAGCTGTATCTCCAGCTGGCAAAAGATCCTTTTCGCACCAGGAACAACACGCCAATTCATAGTAGGCGCATGGAAGAGTCCAATCATCACGAAGAGCTCCACGGGCGTGTCTAATTGCGTTAGTTGAGATTTCCAAATGAAGTAACAATGATGAAATGGATAAATACCTTTCAGAATCAACAATTTCCTCGGTCAAAAGTTTTTTCGCCTCCTCGTATTTTCCCAAATTCCTCAACACACAACCACGAAGTAAGAGATGAATAGCCACATCATCTTCATCCCTATTACATTTTTCCGGGCACGTCATTCTTTCCTCCTTGAGAAGATCCAAACTTTTCTCCAATTCCACTGTTCCACTCTTTTTTACTCCATTCCAGAAATATATCATTTCAACATATGGACTAGGTCCAATCGCATCCACGAGATCCACTCCCCATACCTTAGCTCTCTGTTCCCACTTTCCCACTTTGCTAACTATGTAGATATCAAAGGGGAGTTGTTTAGCCATGACTTTTTGTTTGCCAGCTAGAGGTGGCGCTTTCAGAATAAATTCTATAGCCTTTTTCTTGTGAACCTTAGCTGCCGCGGGATCGCTGAGTCGTGTATTACGATAAAGTTCGACGTATGAAATACCAGCAATGTAAAAGTATAAGGTTGGACTCCAAGCGCTCTGCTCGCTGCAATTGATCCATGCCGTAGCCGATTTTTCGTATTCATGAATGAACAATGTAGTAAGGGCCATCTCAAACGTATTGATCATAGCAATTTGTTTCATCTTACTCTTGGAATTCTCTTCCAGAATTTCAAGGGCACCTTTCAAATCTTGCTTATAGGATAACATGCGAGCTTCCTCCAATTTCCACAACTTGGAATGGGGATATCGAGATTGCATGTCAGCTAGGAGCGCCTGACATTTCTTTTTTGGATACCCGGTAGGATTCTCGTCAGCTGCGCCGTCAGTGGGTAGAATATCGCAGAATCCAACCAACCCATTGTAATATCCGAGTAGAGCAAGAGCAGCAATAGCACTATTGAAATTTTGATATCTTGTCGCTTGCCACAGTAGTCTTGTTCCACGTTCTCGGTCCCCTTTAAATCCAACAATGTATAATATCTTGTTGAAAATTGGATTTTCAATCATGGAGAAAACAAGAAGTAGAAGACCGCAACACAATCGAACTCCAGAATGTATGAAGATATCCGTTCGATTGGTAAATACTCTTGCCGCAAGCTCTGGATCGATATCATAGGGGTTCGTAACCGAAGGGGGTGAAGGTGTTCTCAAGACATTCGGAAATTGATTGTTGGGATCGCCTATCTTTTCATCAAGATCTCCTACCGACAGATCTGCCGTTTGATGCGCAATGTCATCAACAGTAAGTACTGCCGTTGTACTTTTCTGGCTCGAGGTTCTAGAGGAAAGTGAAGTCGTACTCGAATGGGCTATCTTTTCCAGATATTTATTCTCAATCTCCAAAATTCCATCCAGGGTAAGAAATGCCTTTCTCAATTTATAAAAACCCTTGACAGCTTCTGTAATACTTCCGCTGAGAACTGCAGTAATTGCACTCGTCAATTGAGCCCTACATATAACATGTCAGCTACGATTCTCCACTTGCCTACCAAGACACACTTACACAGAATAACACAACAGATACTCAGTACCCTGCGGGTAAATCTTTGATTGAAAAGCCGTGGAGTCCTTCTGAGCTTTCTTCATATCATCCCAACTTTTGTTCTCGGCATCTTGTAAGATAACGGCAGCCTCTTTTAACAAATCCTTCTCTACTCCCATCATTGCAGACAAGAATCCCGAAATTCCTCTCCCCAAATGATGGTATGAAGAATCATGTTTCTTCAATAATTTGTCGGCTTCCTCGATATCATCGTTCAACAGCTTTAGCATTGCGGCCTCGACGTCCCTCAAATGTTGTTCCTCGCTATCCGCAACCATGGTAGGTGCTGCCTTTAGGGCCGATTTAAACCACCTGCTCATCTTTTCTGCTTCTGTTGTATTCGTTTGCGTGCGTATGGACTAGGCACTTTTGGTTTCCGTGTGATACTTGTGAAGGTCTCGCGACCTTGGGTAGTTGTTATTCTGACAGGTGAACCATGGAGTTTTGTGTTTATGAAGCAGAACTTGATAGAGTTCTTGAATAATCGATTCTCCCGGAAACAATCAATCTCTAAGATAAGCTTCAAGGATTGACCGAAGGCGAATGGTCTCGGATGCGGTCTATTCTGTTGGTGAAACAAACGTTGACATTGAAACTTTGAATTCCCAGCGCTCGGATTGTGCGGGCACTTGACGATGGTGATATGATGATGATAACGGTGTACCTAGTTTCAGGTACAGCAGGATAGATAAATGTGGAAAGAGATTCAAGAGATTCAAGAGAGAGAGGGAGAGAGAGAGAGAGAGAGAGAGAGAGAGATTCAAGAAAGAGATTCAAGAAAGGAGAGAGATTCAATTCTCTTTATGATGATTGACCAAATTCCAATAATCTCACTCACTCACGTGATGTTATGTAATGTAATGACAGACATCTCTAGAAAGAAAAGGGGAACCGGGTAGATATGCATGAAACGAAACCTGGAGTTTACATGGCAAACCTCCGTATTTACGAGTGTTTACGAATGATAAGCCAGAGCCCAGCGTCATCCATTTTATTATTAGGTATTATTAGTGGGTGAGTGGGAACCCCAAGCTCAGGCCTAGAAGGAGGAGGATTTTCGATCTATCAGACAGGGATATCGATTAGTCATCTTCCGCCCTCAAGTAAGCTAAACTAGATTAGTATCTAGCCTTTCGACAAGGATTTCCCCCAAAAATACTGCCTTAACGTGATTTCGCATCCAGCAAATCAGTAATCAACAACTTTGCTCTGCCCCTACCCGCACAGTGCTCAAAACATCCATCATCAATCATCAATCACCAATCTCCAATCCATTTACACAACCACAAACAACACCAACACAATCCCATCCGATTTCCACACTGCTACCATACTTCACACCCCCAAGTCAGCAATCTCTTCTCACCCTCGCCCTCACCCTGACAAACCTAAACCCGAACTCAAACAAACCCCTCAACCGCCATGTCCGCTGCACCATCCACGGGCGCCCCCGTCCCAACCGCAAAGGCCTCCAGCGCCGATACATCCGCCGATGCGGCGAAAGATCAAAAGAACGCAACTACACTAGAGGAAGATGATGAATTTGAGGATTTTCCCGTCGAGAGTAGGTTTTATTTTCCATTCGTATGGGGGGGGAGTGGGGTTGTGGTGTTTGACGGACTTGGGAGTTGTCGTCCATGGCATGGAAAATGGATGATGGGGCAAGAGCTAGCTTTATGAGCTTGGCCTACGGGATGCAGCGCAACATAGTCCAAAGTTGAGACTGAGAAAATGTTTATCTGCATCCAACAGCTCTCATCCTATCTTCACACATCAAAGAAGGACCTCCTCCAAAATCAAGATCTACCGAATCAATGAATAAAAGCTAACATCTTCACCCTCTAGGCTGGAGCCAAGAAGACACAGAAGTACCCGGCGACAACACACATTTGTGGGAAGAGAGCTGGGATGATGATGACACATCGGAAGATTTCTCCGCACAATTAAAGTATGTATTACCATGCCCCTCCGTTCGCAACTTACGGCGTCGATCTTTACACGCTTCTCCATCATTTTGCACGCACCGAGTTTTTAAATGCTAACCACCTTCCATTTGCAGGGAAGAATTGAAGAAAGTGGAAGCAAACAAGAAGAGATGAGCTGGGAATATGTGCTTAGTTGAACGATATACATTCGATCAGGAGTTTATGGGCATGACATCATATCACATACAGCATATCGCAGTACAAATCACTACAAGATGATAGGCATTAAATGGAGATGATCATGATTTGCATTCCTCTATAATAATGTTTTTTGGTCATTCGTTTTGTCATCATTCCAAATGTCCCTTCGTGATTTGAGCTATCATTTACTGCCTCCGCTCCCAACGGATCTTCCTAAAGGTTGGACTTATTGGACGGCCTGACTTCCTATCAGAGCCGAACTATTTTACTGATATGACTTCCAAAATTACTTACTCGACAAAGCAGAAACACCAGGAAGGTCCTTGCCCTCGAGCAATTCCAAAGAAGCTCCACCACCAGTTGAAACATGACTAAGCTTGCTCTCAACACCATACTTGGCAGCGACAGTAGCGGTATCTCCACCACCAATAATCACAATCTTTCCACTCTGTGCAGCATCAACAGCGGCATCAAGGGTAGCCTTGGTACCCTTGGCAAAAGCCTCGAACTCGAAGACTCCTGGTGGACCGTTCCAGAGAATCGTCTTGGACTCATCGATAGCTTTCTTGTAGAGTTCGATACTCTTAGCTCCACAGTCGAGTCCCATCCATCCATCTGGGATACCCTCCTCATCAGTAGCGGTACCAGTCTTAGCATCCTTGGCGAAGTTATCTGCGGTAATGTAATCAACTGGCAAGACGAGCTCAACGTTGTTCTTCTTGGCCTTCTCAACGAGATCCTTAACGGTCTTGCTTCCAGCCTCATCGAAGAGGGAGTTGCCGATCTTAACACCTTCCAAGGTCTTCTTGAATGTGAATGCCATACCACCACAGACAATGAGTTTGTCAACTTTGCCAAGAAGGTTATCGATCAATTGGATCTTATCAGAAACCTTAGCTCCTCCGAGAATAGCCAAGAATGGTCGTTGAGGGTTCTCCAATGCCTTGGCAAAGTACTCAAGTTCCTTCTTCATAAGGAATCCGGATGCCTTTTGTGGGAGATCAACACCAACCATAGAGCTGTGAGCTCTGTGGGCAGTTCCGAAAGCATCGTCTGGAACCATTAGTTAGCTGCTGAAATCTTTACATCTCAAGTCTTTATTGAATGTTGACATCAAAACTAGAGATTGAAAATCCACATTTTACCAGCCACAAACGGGGGGAAATGATGCCCGGAATTTAAATGACCCTTCACCCTCCGGGCTCCCAAATGTCTGAAATGTAGCTGGGCGATAAAAGTCCACGGTCCACAGTAATAGGAAAAGGAAAAAATAACTCACTGATATAGATATCTCCCAAAGCAGTCAAACCCTTTCTGAACTCCTCTACCTTCTCCTTATCAGCCTTAACCTTCTTTCCCTCGGCATCCTTTGAGGATCCCTCCTCCTCAGCATGAAATCTCAAATTCTCAAGCAAGACAACCTGTCCCCCAGTTGCCTTGTTGACAATCTCCTCAACCTCCTTTCCCACACAGTCTGGCGCCATCTCGACCTTCTTGCCTCCCAAAAGCTTCTCGAGCTCTGGAACTACGGGCTTTAACGAGTATTTAGCGTTGGCTTTTCCATCTGGGCGTCCGAGATGAGACATGAGGATGACGGCTTTGGCGCCATTGTCGATGGCATATTTGATGGTTGGGATGGCACCAGCGATACGTTGGTTGTTAGTGATGTTTTTGTCGGAGTCAAGGGGGACGTTGAAATCAACCTAGTGGGAGCGGGGAAGGTTAGTGTGGTTCATAATTTTAGATGCCGTGATTTAGTAAGTCCCAGTACATATTGGACATTAAAAATACCCAATATGTACCCAGCAGAGCATACTTGTGTAGCAAAGGGATGAAGAATTGATGAGTAGATTAGAATAATAAACATACTCTGATCAACACTCTCTTGTCTTTCACATCCACGTCAGTGATAGAAAGCTTGTTTGAAAGAGACATCCTCAAGGTCTTCGATTCGAATATCTAGGTAATAGTTGAAGAAGAAGATCTAGAATAGTCGGTCTTCTTATTGTTCTGTTTGGAAGGGTTGAAAGGTTGAAGTTATTTAGAAATTGGTTGAGGAAGAAACAAAAATGAAAGCAAACGGTGTGAGTTGATGGAATGTCAATGCCCCTCTATCATGGTGGGGTGCTTTTTCTTGGGAGGGGAGCTTCTTCGGCAGCTTGTCGGGGATGTCCGTGACCTTGTTGGGTCAACCTTCAAGCAATCTAGCTCATTATGTTATAAGGGTCCAGCCAAGTATGAGGCATTTTGAGATGTTGATGTTTGCGTGAACCATTGGAGAGATGAAAGTTTTGTTGCGTTTGACAACTTTATACTTTACAGATTATTTATGATCTCCACTAACATGTCCAGATACCCGTTCAGCCAGCCTATTTCATTGGACGGCATGAGGAGGCATAAGTCTATATGAAAGATCAAATACCCACTCTCAAGGGTCACGCATATCAGGTCAATGCATGATTGCTAATAGATGTGTACTTTGTTGGATTCATTCGAGATGTATATCTGTGATCTAGAAAGAAAAAACATTGTGATATCCGCCTCCAAAATCCGGCGCCAAACACCATTTCAATGTCCCAACCAGATGTGAAAAATGAAACTCGTAATACATAGATATATTGTCCAGTGTAACCTATCCAGATCAAAATTCGTAGACCTAGAACTCCATTCCATCCCAATGCCGCCAAATCCGGTTCATTCGTACGCCCCTTATCCATATACTCGGGTCTGGAGTTATAGTAATCTGATGTTTGGTGAAACCGGGGCCGATCGAACATCCAAAGCATCTTCGGCGGCATTTGATAGGGAGAGGTAAGCAGTCCAGGCAATGCCAACGGTTGAGACGAATGGCTATCGATATGATTAGCAATCAAGGCTTTGGATTGAAATTCCATGGGGAGGAACCTACCAACTGGAATTGAATTGGCATTAGTCGGAAATTGATAATCTGTACCAAAGGCCAAACCATGAAATTAGCCTTGAGAGTTGGCAGATACATATCTCGTAGCTTTTGAGCAACTGCCCTCTTTCCGCCACCCTCCGCGATGGTCATGACAGTAAAGAAGTTGGCGATACCTATGTCATGTCAGTCGTCTTACATTTTAATGATATCACGGAATCCCATACCGACTGGTGCAAAGATCAGCTGATCCATCGCAACCATTTTGAATGCTGGTGCAAGGCCACTCGACTTTGTGATTGGAAATGCTCTCGACAGAAACTGGAACCATTTGAACTGTATGGGCGCCATCGCAAATCCATAAGCCATGAACCTCGTCAATCGCTCGAAATCGAAAGGTGGAGGCAGAAACTTGGAATCGGGGATAAGATCACGATCGTTGAATGGATTTTTCGTATCGAGTTCGTGAATTTCTATGGCCAAGGAATCGTCCTTCCTTACTCCTCCTGGTTTTCGTACTGCGGCTTGTCTTATGGATGTGATGGATTGTGCCACTGTATCCGCGATGCCACCCAACACTGCGTTTGTAACCATCATGGTAAGTACTGGACGGGCGGCATAGTAGCTGTTAAATTTCGCGGTGAGTCTCCCGACCATTATGAGTTCGATGAGGAAGATAATCGTATGAATGAGAGGCTGTAATTGGGAAAAAGAATTAGTATTTGAAAACTGGGAAATGGTTCTTGCCCTAAGGTTACTATACTAGGCAGCCCAGCCCGGCACCGAAGTAAAAACAGGATCAAATGGAAAGTGCGCCAAACTCACCACTCTGCCGTAAATGTACTTGCGATTTGCCGTTCGCATAAAGCGTCGCCGTTGGATTTCGAACGGTAGAGGCATGGTTGGGAAAGGGAAAGTAGGTAAAGCGAAATAAATGAATGGGTGGAGGAATTGGACGGTGGTGGGTGGGTTTCTCGTGGAAGTATGACGACAGACAAAGACAAGTTCGATCTTTTAGTGATACATATATATATAGCCTTAAAAGAATGCGTGGAAAGGGGGGCACGGACAGGTGGAGATGATGAATTGGAGGTTGGCTACCTATTATATAATGGTAGGAAAAGGAAATAAATCTAGCCTATTTTAGCATCAGTATTCTCTTTACCTCTTTACTTTTACCGAAGGTTTTGTAAATGATAATGGCACAGCTTTACTTTTATTTCAAATATCAAAATGCAAAAACTCAAAAATACTCAAAATCAACAAATGAAAACATACAACAATAAGGGTGACCTTCGCTTAATCTTAGCGTCAGAGGTTGCGTACACTAACCATTTAAATCCATTTTTTTCTCTCTTAAATCCTCTTTCTTCCAACCTTTCGTTACGTTATAATTTTGTGCCTCGCAATTTGTATGGGGAGAATAACTACAGCTTCATTTTATTCACATTATCCATCTTCAGCTCATCTCCAGCTCATCTCCAGCTTCATCTCATTTTCATTTTCATTTTCACATTTCACCTCACCCGTAACTTTTACCCTCATGGCTTCTGATGCAAATACCCTTCCGAGAGTCAGCTTTGAAGACCAAGATGAATTTCCAAACAGCTCAAACTGGGGTTTTGCCCAACTTCGAAAATTGAACATCGCCCTTGAGCCTGAAATCCATCCATTGCAAGTTGCCTCTCAAGCTTGAAAATGAAAACCCAGAGATTCTCGAACAACTACTTGATGGCTTCGGACTTGATGATTCCGAATAGCTATCAACTAACTCAATTGAATGCTTCGACAATATTCCATCAGACTTCCAAACATTTTTCGAGAAACTGCGAAACATGACGCCCAAGTTCAGAGTGAAATACTCAATGCCAAACAAACCCTACCTTCGATCAAATAAGATCCAGCACCCAGCCAGCACCTCACCCGCTGCAGGCGCAGCATCCTGTTCGCGTTCTGAAGATGTCAGAATGTCAAGGTTAGTTCAACATTTGAAAGGGTTATATTACAATGAACTTAACAAAGCTAATAGTCCTTGTCCGAAAACTCGCCTTTCAATAGACGATGAATCCCACACCGATAATTTAACATATAAATCGTTGAGAATAGCTGACCCTGCCAACTCAATCCCTCCTGCAAGTTCCCCGCAGTCTGGGATCTTGGTCGAGGCTCCGATGCAGCCTCGCCCTGAGGTTCATCATGATGCTGCGGATGCGGCGGATGATGCCACCATCGGCGCCATCACGCCATTACCCAAAAGGCAACGATCTAGCTCCCCAAGTCCAACTAGATCTCGATCGATTCTGTATAGAGAGGAGGATGTCGGCGGTCAAGCTAATTCGCCCTTTGCCACATCAATATCTAAGAGAGCGAGATTCAGCCCCCCCACCGATTCTAGTTCAAGTCTTCCAGAACACCCATTCGTCACGGGAGCGATAAATGCCTCACCCACTTTGCCTTCTGATGGTGCAAGATCTAATCAAACTGATTCAATATACAAGGAATCAGAACCTTTTGAGTCATATGGTGAGGAAATATTCGATAGCGATCGCCCAGAGACTATGGTAAATAATTTGGTGCAAAAAATGCTTGAAGCCATTTACAAAAAAGATGCCAAATATAGCGGATATATATTAGAGATTGCCGATCTGCAGAGATTATATATACCGATAGAGGGTCGAATGTGCTTTACAATTCCGGATCAAGTTATTAGTATGCTTTATTGCGATGGCAACTATATAAAGAAGCAATGTGTTATTGATATGGAGGTATATCATCAGGGATTCGCTATTCGAGTTGAGTTAATATAGTATTTTTCTTCCGCAGTGCAAACGATTGAAAATGAATGTGAATGAGGATGTGAGGTTTGCCCAGAAGGTAGCTCATATACTTGGCCGTGGAAATAATATGAGAATATAGATCATTGCCAAGGATTATGATGTAAGTAATATTGATGTTGTTTGTGAAAATTTGATTAATGTTACCTTTAGGTTTTTCTGATATCCGTTCGCAACACGAAGGTATACATCTCTAATTTCAAAGTACAGAACCAGTATCTCGAAGAATTGAATATCAAGTTATTTGCGGAAAACACACTGCCGTAAGAGATGATCCACCAATATGGGCCTGCTAATCTTCTGGTTAAGGAATCCAGACTCGAGGCTGTTTCATGCATTTATCAATTGTTGAAGGACCAAGCAAAAGCAAAATTGAATGTTTAATGCCGACATGGAGCTGCGGTTTGTGTATCAGCGATCTGGTAGGAGTTTTTAAGCTTGATATTGTTGTCGCTTTCGTATGAATATCTCCAACCAAATCAATTGTAAAAAGGATTATAAAAATAAGTATAAAAATAAATAAATGCCTATGAAAAGCGACGAATATTTGAATAAGAATACTTGAAATCAGTCAATTATAATTTATGAATGATGATTGAAGAGAAAGAGGGGAAGGAAATTGTCGCCCTTCCCTGAAACCACTAAACCACTGAGCCACTTCTTCACTTCTTCCCCAAGGCAATAATGTAAGTTTCAGTTAGGAAAATCATTCGCTGACATTGATTCATGCATTGATCCTTTCGAGATTTGATGGACGTCCAATAAATTGCAATGACTTAAGAATGTGCTTTATCCATTTCTCCTCCTTGGGAACACCTGGAAGCTTTCGTATGTGTTAGTGTGTTAGTTGGTATGATATATACTTTATCAGAGATGTGCAGGCACTGTTTCCAACATCCATCTTCCTTTGCCTGTTTAGCCTTTCCATTCGCTTAACCGTTCTTTCATGCTTATGCATCCTTCAGGGCCATATACATAGCGATAAGCATAGCTTTTCTAGCCACCATTGTCGCTGGCTTTAATATGGCCTCCGTTCAGTTGCCCCCTCGACAGTGCATAACATGTGCTTCAAATAGAGTAACGTGTGATGGAGGATTCCCTGTTTGTAGGTCGGAGCTACGCTAGGTAGTATTGCAAGAGTTGCGTATTGATAGGTTGGTAGGCTCTTCATGCCTCGCGTTGAAAGAGGCTTGTAAGAAACCAGAAATTGAATTCGAGATGCCATGGCAGAAATCTCCTACCTCTCAATCTTGAGTGGTCCCGTCTCGTGATCCCAATCATAACGACGCAGTCTTCACGGAAGATTTCATCAAAACACAACACGGAGAGTTGATAAATGGTATTACGCAAGTTTATGAAACTCTTCGTTGTATGGAATATATTGAAGAATCAGAAATCAGGCGGCCTCCTCATCAAAACCTTCCCAAGGAGGAGCTCGTCGCGATTGCATTAGAGCCTGAAGTTATTGCTCTTCTCCGATATCTTCCGTTTCTCGAGATTGATGATGAGATATCATATGGCACCCTTCCTTACAACTATTTAAATGATGTTTCCAAAGCACGCGAAGTCCTCTGAAAAGGTGAATACGATCTTGCACTATGGGCTGTCCGCCTTGGTTCCTGCAAAGCCACCCCGGGTGTATATGGACGAACCATAATTTACGATATTCGGACGAAGCACATGATCCAGTGGCCTAATAACTCACCAGGCTACACAAACACTTATCTAGACTTGCCATCTGTCCCTGCAAAAGTTATGCTAGATCAATGGATAGAATACCTCCGAGATCTAAAAGAAATGCCGTGGTCTAATGGGAGATCCCGTCACGTTGAATCAGAGCCCCCAGCACCTCCCTCCTTCCTCTGATTTTATCGATTATATTGCCAATGGGTATAATATTGTGGATCCAACATCCGAGCCATTGCAGACACGTTGCTGCGTGCTATACACGGTCGTATGAAAAGGCGGGAGACTGCTAACAATTAACTGTCCTGGGGCTCCCTGCCATCCTCCTGCACCACTGCCACCCTGTGGGTCGTAGATTACGTTCCCCAGATTTCCAACTCCAACTGGGATGATATTTGGTCCCTTGTCTTGTTAGTTGTGACGGGCTATGTATGGAATATTTTCCTAACATACAGTATTGAGAGGATAATAAAAGTTGTTACAGCTGCATTTCACGTCAGCTAAATGCAGGTAGAAGTTTAAAGATACTTACCCGCCGCCGCTGCCACTAGATCGCTTCGTTTTCTTTGGATGATCTTTACCCGTTTCAACTTCTGCTTGCGTCTCGGAATTGTCGACGGTTGAGTTTAATGATTTGGATGAAAGTGCATCCTCAAGACTCCGTTTGAATAAGGTGGTATCAATCGATAGGAAGCTATCGCAGAAGTCAATTCTCGTACGTTTTCAAACCAAAGCCGCTCAACTGGTGATTCGCCAAGGATCGATTGGTACTCACTAAGTTCCTGTAGAACAGCGACTATCACAGTTCTTCCCCTGTTTCAAAATACGTGAGCATCGGTTCCGCGAAGATTTAGTGATAAACATACCCCGTTCGAATAGGCACATTTGCTTTCGATCATCATACATAAAACTCTGTTCTGATTTCCATGGAATCCGGGAGCAAGATCAGCATTTTCGGCATCGAATACCTTCCCATGACCAGTAACAATCTCATGAAATCCAGGCGGGCAGTGTCTGTCAGGAGCACTGTCATCTAAGCACCTAGTCCAAAAAACGTTCGCTTGTACATTGCTCTGCGTATTCATTGCTGTTATTTTCTCAAAGAATTGAGCACTGGTGGTAACGGTATCATCTAATCCACCACCTTGAAGGTTGAAAGCAGACTCTCCTGATGTATCAAGATCAATAGCCCAGGCCACTAGTTTAGTCAGATAATATCCAAAATTGTGCAGGGTGGAAGAATCTTACTAGTTCCAGCTAGGCACAAAGAATTTGCATAGTCCACTTTCATCTTGAATGTGTCCGCATTATCGTAGCTGACCCATTGGTCACTATCTAACGTAAAGTAATTGACGGCAGCTTTCGTGTCTAACGTAGGGCTTGTGTTGTTTGCTTTGATGATTTTTGGAATTTCGTCATTTGACAGAATTCCAGATTGCCCTGTACATTCTCCAGCTTGGGCACCGCCGGTGAAAGCACAACCTGGACTGTTGCATGATGCATCTTGAAGTGTGAAAGATCTCAGCCCTTTCATAAACTGTACAAAGTTGGCAGTATCCACTGCCACCCCTCCTTGATCTTCAGCGGCAGGATCTAATCTCGGTTAGTAATTGAAGCGATGAATAGCTGGATCGAGAAACATACATTCCCAGTCGATATCTATGCCGTCAAAGGCATAGGTTTTCACGAATCTAAGAGCAGAATCGATGAAAGCTTGACGGTTCGCTGATGTGGATACCATATCTGAAAATACTTGTCCTCCTGCGGCCCAGCCCCCCACTGAGATATAAGTCTGCAGGCCCGGGAAATTAGCTTTCAAGCCTGTGAATTTTGTATACAGCTGGGTATCAAAGTCATTCAAATGAAAAATTTGGAAAGTTGTTGTGTCAATAAGAGCAAAGGCGTAACTGTAGTTTTGTAACCAGTTAGTCTTTTTAAACAATTTCTAAAACTTACTTAAGATGAGTCCAAGCACTTCCTTGAATCTGCTCTGGTGAGAGAGGGTCACAAGGACGATTGTAAGACCAAGACTCGTAGTATCCGATTGACATTCCGTGTGCTGCTTTACTATAGACGCTACAAGAAGGTCGACGGACGGCGTCGCATCCATTCTGGCACGGAGTACCACCTTCATTGGTGCAAAAGAGGTCAGTACCTGAACCTGTCAGTAATTCATTCTTGTTCATTATGCCCAATGTACATACCCATAATATGAACAGCATACATTCAATGGACATAGTAGGTCCCTGGCTGGAGCATTTTGACCGCACTCGCTCTGGGCATTGCAGGTGCCCTGACATCCTTCGTCACAGTATGCAGAACCAAAACCATAACTGCCTTCAGAAGAGCAATATCCCTGTGCACAGGGATTGGATGGGGAACAATTATCTTGTGCATTTACAAAGCAACTGAACCAAGCACAGACTACACCAGCTTGGAGAAAGGAGAGGTGTTTCATTTTGGAAAAAATGTTCCACCCAACCTAAGTGAGGTGAAGGAGCCAAAGAGATATACCAAAACGCTTGCACCAAGAAATATATATGACAGACTCCAGGATGAGATGAACATTGACTTGCATCTCTATATCTTTGTGATACCTCAAGGCCTACGGAGATTCCAAAAAAAAAACTTCTTCCCTCCCCCAGCCAACGAAAGGGATGAATTTTATCATCTCAGAGTGTGGATCATGTGCATGAGACTGTAAATTTGAGATTAGGAAAGAGTCAAATTGGATGTGACTTCTTCGGATTTCAATCCAGTCTCACGTGTAAGATAATCCTTTTGTACCATTTTATTACTCCGTAAAGTGCAGAACATGGTGGTTTAGTCAAGCTGATTTTCGGAGGGATCTCTTGATTTAGGTTCTTCGCGTACA
This sequence comes from Sclerotinia glacialis, assembly GCA_002162575.1. Lineage (NCBI taxonomy): Eukaryota > Fungi > Ascomycota > Leotiomycetes > Helotiales > Sclerotiniaceae > Sclerotinia > Sclerotinia glacialis. Next base: position 1,146,214 of record NGKH01000008.1, on the reverse strand, counting down.
ATGTCACTAGCGAGCTCTGAGGAGGTGTAGCGGGGCGGGGCGGGGTTTATCAAGTGATCCGGTCTCATAGTGGGTCCTCTTTTTAAGTTTTAAACTTTTTATGGTTATTTTTGATGGAGATACCATATACTTTTCTCTCTATAAAACACCCGCTCTCTTTCCGCTCTCAGGGAATATTTCCGCTGACGATATGGATTTATTTGCACCCCAATCTACGTATAATTGCCCAAAAATTATATACGCACGAAAAAGGGATTTTCTATCTCCATGCACATAAGATTACAATGGACGAGCTGACCGGTGACAAATCTGATTAGGTACAGATTACAAATTTAAAGGGGTTACTTGCTTTCCCGGTGGATTGATATCCCCTGCCAGCTGGACAAGAAAGCACCTAGATGCTAATATTCAATAAAAAATATGGTGGTTAACTAGAAAGGCATCAATCGGTATAAGCTACCCAAATTTGAGCGTAGATCGATTAGAGATATTTGATGAGTATTTATGGGTGATTTGAAGTGTCGGAGATCCTACCCATGGCGACTTGTTTTTGGGTGATCGTTTTGGGCTTTCATAACCAAGTCTGGTTTATATCTTCACAACTCTTGTGCCTTTTCTTCGTCGAAATACCAGACATCTTTATTACTGTTAGTAGTGGCTCGCCATGAAACCAACCTCCTTTGGCAATTCGTTGTATAAGCCTTGTCAATCTGATTAGCTTTACCAGCATCGTTCACGGATCGGTTACTTTTATTCAATGGCCAACAAACAGCTGTCTTTTTTAGGGATACCCCCCAAGACAGCCTTGCAGCTTTTAACACATCCCTCCCCTGTGACAGCACGGTACAATTACTAAACAAACAGACAGATTGGGTTGCGTTGAATGCAACAAATTTGAACGCATTATGTGTTAGTGGCTGTCGTACATCGCTTGTATCACTTCAAGATGCAATAGACTCAGGATGTGCAAGCTAAGCAAATGAAAATCTCAATTCTAAGACCTTCAATGCTACTACAATGATGGAATATCTTCTGTACAAGTACGATATGTCCTGTCTCGCCGATCGATCTACGATCTGCGGGATACAAAAGCAAGAGTGGGATATTCCTTCCATGGTCAGCGCTGGGACGGCTACTTGGCCGACTGATACCGCAAAAACATACTATGACTAGTTTAGTTAGTGATCAAGCGATTTCTCTTTTCCAAATTTTGGGTAGAGGGTCTTGCAATTGCCTCTAGCTACCTGGATTAACTTTTCTCAAGTATGCTTTAGTGAGCCGAATCTTTACGATTAGCTTAGTTGCTGATATGGTCATGTCATTCCCATCAGTATTATATTAGCGACTTCTATTCCTGAGAACATGGCACTTGTTGAAAAGGAGATGCTTATAGGAGTATCTACTGCTATCAGCCAAAGAGCTGTTTCAATTTCAAATCCCGTTTCCTATCGTATTCCAACTATGAGCAATCTCGGCCAATACATTGTGTGCAAATCCACTCTCAGGATTTTCAGTGATATAGCCTTATCCTGAACTCACCGGGAGTCCTTTGATATGGTGATGATATCCCATTACGTCCTAGAACCAACCCAATATGAGTATATCCTCTCATCACAGCAAATTCACCCATTTCCCACCAATCACCATTCCCATCGGGGATTTCAAAATTTGAACTATTCCCGACAAGCAACACCATCACCCTTTCATGGTGTCCTAACAATTAAATAGCGCGTAGCAATCATAAGTACCATCTGCCTCAATCGCACACCACCAACCCGGAATTCCACCATCCGTACCACCGACTCCATAATGACCGCCCGCATAATCAAAGCTCGGGGATGCTGTAGGACTATTTCCCGTCAACACGACTCCATAAGGCAATTGCGAAGCCAAAAAATGAGTCTGGTATAACGCAAGACCCGTTGTACCACCAATGACATTGCAAGATGGGTTAAAGATCCAGGCATCTTGGACGAGGGGATTGCCGGAAGGTTTGCATTTGGTGGCGAGTTGACAGATTCCGGGTGACTGCATATTGCAGACTGGTGGATTTGGCGGGCCAGGAGAAGATGGTGGGGATGCAGGAGCAGAGGTACTGATTGGAGGTGTGGATGAAGGTGTTGAAACTGGCGGTGGTTGAGGAGTTGTGGAGGGAGGAGGGGAGCCTGGGACTGAAGATACGGTACAGGGGGATTGTCGACGGTTGTGACGGCGAGCTCCAACTATATTGTCGCTCGAAAGGAAGAGGAAGATGCCGAAAAGCGCGACGATGTACTTTAAGTGCTGCATTGTTTTCCTGTTCCCGTTCAGCGCATTTCTTTCATCGCAGGAGTATACTTTTCACCATACCTGATATTCGATACCTGCTACTGTATTCGTTGGGGAGTTGCAGCGTCTAAACTTAAGTAAGTTCCTTGTTTTTGGGCGCTCGTACTGCTTTGTTAAGTATTGCAAGTGCAATAAGGTTTTAAGAGAGGGAGCTACAGACTAGTTGTAACAGAACTTAGCTGTTTAACTTGGCTGTTTCACTCCTCTCACCCTTCTCTGTCAAATGCCACAAATGCCTTGTGACTCTTGTTCGCAATTTTAAATTCGCCTCGGGACGAAAGTGAATACCTATAAAAGGAGGGAAAATAAATCTCAGTTCCAGTAAAATAAGGTACAAATTCTCATCTGATATACAAAGACAAGGGAAGTTGTTGAGTTTTAGGTGTATAGATCAAAAAGTGTTTGGCGGTTGACAACTGTTTAACAAGTGCACCAGTCGCATGTCATCGTCTTATGACCCCGGCATTGGCGTTTCCAAGCTTCACTGAGATCATTACTTCAACACTAACTTGAGTATTGTATCATTCTTCGTCTGAATGTGGTAAGTTCTTCATCCCAGGAAGGAATTCTCGGTCATATTGCCTAATAGTTTTTCTGTACCGTGGAATGTTGCGCCGAGTTTTGTGTAAGGCAGAATATATGTAAGGTTAACCTCAGATACTCGAAAATTTCCCCACCCCGTGTGTCTCAGTCCACATATCGAGTAAACATCACGGGGATTGGGATGAAAAAAATAAGATCATAAAAGATAATAGAAATAGGTATTCGTAAGGAAAAATAATAACTCTGAATATTAGATGCTTTAAAATTTGAAAAGAAAAAGTCTAACAATCAATAACCACGAAAAGTGTTGCAATCACCAGAAATAACCCAGCACCTCGCCAGACGACCCCGGAGCACCACAATGGAAATTGTCTTCTATACCTGACTATCCTTCCAGCGACCATCCGACAGCAATACGACAATACATGATTGTCGAAAGTCTTGGGGCATTTCAAGCTTCCCTGCTCGATTGATTGACACCTTGACGTCGATCGGGGTTCCAATTCTGCCATCGATAAAGCTCGAGATTGATTGAGGGAGGATCCAAACTACCATCATCGCCCGTACCCAGTGCTGTCAAAACTAATGCTCCAAAAGGCTGCACAGCTTGCATGAAATCATCCGAGTCAATCGATTTTGCAGGAGAGGGCTCACGAATTTCTTCGGAATTGGCTTCAACCGTGGATGTTCGTACGGCGAGCAGTTCAACTATTTGGTGAACTGTATACAAAGTAATCAGCGGGCTGCATCGAGAGAATGTTAGTGACACTTACAGTCGGTTTGTCCAAGGGGTTGTCTATATTTTCTCCAGATATAGAGAAGACTCACGATGACCATGATGAATCTGTACAACACAGCTGCGATAACATCAGGCGTCCAAGTAATCTGCGTGGGGATTGGTGCCATGATTTAAGGATCACTTGGTTCAAATATGGGAAGATAAATTATCACCACAATTGATGTTTTGGGGAGGATATTGAATGGACTGGTGAAATCTTCTGTGCTCTGATAAAGAGGTATCGAGAAGGTATACGGACAGCTGGACAGCGCGGTAGGAGAAGCGGCGATGCACTAAAAGTACACTTGAGTTCAAGTAAAGCTGCAGATTGCCTCCACAATGAATTTGAAGAAGTAAAGGACATGTACTTAGAATTCGCACCTCTCAATGGATTTTTCTGCCAATTTGTTATTGGGGATATAATATGGGGGTGTGGGCAACCTGGAATTAAAGAACGGTTGTGGATTGTCTCACTCACCTTATCTTAATGAACAGCAAATTGATTGTGTAATGATTGAGGTTATTCGCTTGCCCTATTCCTGCCTAGAATCATATGGTGGTTGTGGTAGGCGATTTGGAAATGCAGTTGAATTGGAAGCGCATCTTGATGTTCCTTTTCAATCGCATTGTATGAGATCAAGGATCATATCCTATTGTGTTGAAGGAGCGAGAGACAAACGGGAAGAAGAAATAGAGGAGGGTAGAGATAACGAATGAACGAAAGGTCAAGCTTGGAGGTTGTATAGAGGCAGGAAGATGCGAGCCCACTGATCACTTTATGGAAGTTGTTGGGAGAGCCAGATGGAGGGTATCGGAAACTGTCATCGCAATAGAGTTTGTGTACTCGCAACCAGAGTTGGGAATGTCTTGCTTTGTCTTAGCAAGAGGTTTCACTGGAAGAGAGGCACGCACTAGCGGTGATGACTATTCTCGGTGAGCTTTGATAAGAAGGATGGATCATCGAAAGCTTGAGATGGCCAGCTTCGTAGTTGAGAATATTGATGAGAATTTAGGATAATTTCATTGGTCATAAAATATACAGAGTGATATTCCTATAAGATATAGAAGATAGAGCCGCTCCCAAGTCCAACACATGGGTTGTCTTGCTAGTTGAAAGTGTCTGTTACTAGATAATTGCTCATATCATATCATATCATAACATAACATAATCATATATCCATTCTATCTGACCATTATTCTCCTCGTTCTCCTATCATCAATCACCTGCAGCGTTCATACAAATGAGGTTCCGACCTTGCCATAGAATCCTAAATTCCTATTTCGTAAAAGAACAACCTGAACTCCCCAGACATCTAGCAGCTTCATCACGAGCAAATTCTACTGCCAAACCTTTGTTGCCATATGGGGTGTTGACAAAGCATGAGCCATCCCAAGTACCACCGTAAAAACTTCACGACTTTTGATTCACTCCCATCAATAGGACGGGGTATATGATTTCTCATCTACAATCCGCAGCATGTCAAGTTTGCAAAGTGAGGACGCCGCCAAGCGGAGATCTGAAGGATACACAAATCTCCGTGTATATCAGTACACACGATGATGGTAGAGTAGATTTGATAAAATCCATATAATTTCCCATGATTCGGAATGTTTACGCGAGGGAGCAGAGTATTTGTAAAGCGGTCAGATGGCTTAAGAGAAACGTATTGGGAGCGCGACGATAGTTCTATAGCCCTGCAGACAAGTGCGCCTCCTAATTCGCGAGCAAAGACTGGTCGGTAATGTTTCAAAGTTACTTCTCTTGCATCTTACCAGACGTGGAAGATATTTGGAACGATATACTGCGTGCGTTATAAGGAAAAGAAGTTTCGTCGTGGACGTATGCGCTGCTTTGCTGGTATTGATTGGCTTGCGGTCTTTCATCTAGGAGGACTCCAATGCCTTCGTGATGATTTGGGCATCGATATCTGCAGCAGATATATCCCATATTTGAAGCTGGAGCTCCTTACAAAATCTTCCAAACGTATGGAAATCATCTAAGGAAGCTTTACGTCTCTGTGCGGCCTGCTATTCATTGGGAAACGCGTTTCATGACATGATATGCCGCTGGTACTTATCGCTTGAAGAATCTTCGCCAGATGTGCTCAAGATGATCATGATAGGAACGCTAGCGGAACGATGATCTTGTGGTCTTTGAAATGACAGGCAGCAAGTTCCATACTGCCCGGAGAGACTTTTTTTTCAAATGAGGAAATTCCATGGCACGGCATTGGAATATTTGATGTCGTTGAATTTGAGTTACCCACGAGTTGGTTAACATTTCACGCCCATTCCAACAAGCTTCCTTGGCGCCAATAGTTTTCCCACCAAGAAAGCATTCATCGCCCAGGGAAATCGTGATCGATCCTTCCTACAAACTACCTCGAGGTGCGGATTCGAAGACCACGACTAGGGAATGGGTGTATGTTTTCCAGGTCGATACTCCAGACTAGACCTAGACGCCACGTAAGAGTATGTATCAAAGCCTTATCTACAACATGAATCATGAACGATACTTGGAGGCTCTTCTAATGATTCCTTACCCGGTCCCACGTGACGATGCCCCGCGCCACTTCTTTCCCTTATCAAGTGGCACGTCCACATAAACCCTTGCACATCAAGCTTTTGGTCACTGCATTGACAAAACACGGATCCTGTTACCAGTTACCTTTATCAGGAACATGGACATGGACATGTCAACTTGTCAGCCAGTCTAGTGTTTTGTTGCACGAGAACGTTTCCTCTTTCCCCTTCACAACACGAGCTGTTACTCCGACCATCCGCATGATACTTTTTCGTGCCTCTGCTTTTCGACTATTGCATTGTACTCTAGAGTCCAGATTGCCACTCATACCAGGATTTTAGCCGTCCCACTCTATCTCAAGATCTAATAACAAACAACATGTGGTTGTCTTCCAAGGTTCTCACGATTCTCATATCAGAGAATTGGATGCGGCCACCAGGCTTACCCTTCGTATCACCACTATCTCTCGAGCCCTGTCTTCAGGTTTGATCCTGCAGCCATTTCCGTCGAACAAGGCTGGGCTATATCCCCCATTAGTGGTAAGGTGGATCTTCAGAAACGTGGCAAGCGGCGTGCACCGATGTTATCCCTTTCAAATATCCAATAATTACCCCAATGTGGCCAATCTGGGGTACTCTTTTGGCACTTTATACAGGTTTATCATGTTTATCATGTTTATCATGGTCCTGCTCTCCTGTGCCTCTTCGGCCAATCGAGGACTATGCAAAACGGAGCGTCCGCTATATTTCCACATCCCGTACCCTGCTCCACTAAGCACAAGATACCTTCCTGATAAAGAACTGCCAAGAAGAAACCAACTGGGACGCTTATCTGTCACGAACCAGTGAAGATCTCCAGAGGCCTGCCAAACACTCCATCTTTCTGAGTTCTTATCAAGGTTTGTACATACAGCTAGCCTATCGTTTCCCCGGTCAATTGATTCTCCCAAGGCACACATGAACAAATTTAATTTTCTAGAATGTCAAGCCTTAGCTTTCCATTGCATACATATGTAACATGGTCGTGTTCCCCCTCCAATTGTCCCACCCGTCTCAGAAAGTTTTTCTCTCTTCATTTTGTTTCTCCATATCGACAACATTGGAGCAATGGCAGACTTTGTTCATGGCGATCAAGCTGATCTAAAACATGCTCATGATGTTAAACACTCTCATGATCTGGAGAGCGGCCGTCTCGAAAAAGATCTTGGTCCTGCCGTGATTGCGGAAGGAAGTCATGAATCCGAGGGCGAATCCGACGAGGTAATATTGGCTAGGGAACTTGTACAACAAAAAGGATTCTTGCGCACACTGCGACGTGGTGAAGAATGGCTCGACGAGAAGATGGGAATAGAAACGCAAGGCATTGATAGAATACGTGAAGAAGACAAGCAACCTCCATCGATTCTCAATGTGTTCTTCCTCTGGTGGTCTCTCACATGTCATGTCGGTACCCTACCAATTGGTATTCTTGGTACGGATCCCGAAGTTTATGGCCTCTCTTTGAGTCAGTCGGTTAGCGCCATTATCGTCGCAACTATTCTGGGAGCCGCTTGCACGGCGTATTGTGGCACTCTAGGTCCAAGAGTAAGTGTCCTGGAAATTTGTTTTTTGGATCAGGGTTAACGAGGTTTTAGCTTGGTCTCCGTGCAATTGCATCTTCTCGATACTCTTTCGGTTTCTACGGCGCAAAACTCTGTTCGGTTCTCAATGTTGTGGTTGGTGGAGGTTTTGCCGTGGTCAACATTGTGGTTGTGGGTCAGATTCTGGCAGCCGTCTCCGATTATACAATGACAATTGTGGTTGGAATTATCATCATCGCGATCATCAGTTATATCGTATCGATTTTCGGGTTCCAACTCATTCATACGTGGGAGAAATACTCGTGGATCATGACATTCATTCTCATGTGTATCTTGATTGGCCAAATCGCTCCCAAGATGGAGCCAAGTCTACCGTCTAATGTATCTGGTCTCGGGTTCTCTGGCTCTTGGTTGAGTTTCTTTGCTGTATGCTTCTCCTCTGCCTCGGCATGGTGCTCAATTGCTTCGGATTACTACTGCAACTATCCCGCGGACACCAAAGGCTGGAAGATGTTCGTCCTCACTATAATGGGAATTTGCCTTCCTACGATCTTTGTGACAGTTATAGGTGCATGTCTTGGCAATGCGGCATTGGCTTCACAATCAAATCCAGGTTTAACAACGGCATACGGTGACCATGGACTAGGTGGTCTTCTTATAGAGTCTTACCACCCTTTCCGTTTCGCCAAATTCTGTCTTGTCCTCCTGGTTTTCTCCGTTATCGGTAACAACGTGGCGGTAAACTACTCCAGTGGTCTATCACTTCAACTACTTGGTCATTATTTCCATGCAATTCCAAGATTTATTTGGTCATTTGCCAATGCCTTTGTCGTTGCTATTCTCGCAATTGCTGGTAGAGCGCACTTATCCGCTATTGTCAGCGATTTTGTCTCTCTTTTTGGATACTGGACAGTCTCTTTCACATTTATTCTCCTCATAGAAGATAAATGGTTCCGTCGTACAGAAGGTTACGAATTGAACTATTGGGATATACCAGGCAAACTACCATGGGGTTTAGCGGCCATTTTGTCTCTTTTGATCGGTTATTTGGCTGGCGGTCTGCCGGGTATGGCTCAGGTTTGGTATGTTGGTAAGTATACAATCTAATTTCCAAAACCTATTCACATGCTAACACAATAAACAGGTCCGATTGCAGCTAAATTTGGGCCCTTTGGAGGTGATGTCGGAATTTTCCTAAGTGCCGTCTTCACCATCGTTACGTATCCTCCCATGCGATGGTACGAGCGCAAGATGACTGGCAGATAAAAGCCAAAAGTTTTTGATACCTGTCACCAACCTATCTAAATATCTCTCTTTCCTACTTGGACAGTTCGTTTATAGATTTACATAGATATATATATATTCCTGCCAAGAAGGAGTAATTACCTACTTCCACTTTCTCAGCACCAAGCTCCATCCTACCTACTCCGTATATACCCTTGAGACTTGGCAACGTGTACATATGTACCAGTAAAGGAGACACAAAAGAACATTAAATCTCGAAATTCTCGGTACCCCTCATTAAACCCATTACATAACGTCAAAAAAACCCTCCTTCCCAACCTAAAATCATCACTCCATTATCGTAACACATCATACATACAATTATTTATAACCATCTAGTAGTACGTTTCACCATACAGTACATATTCTACGCGGTATTCCACCAACCAGTCCATCTCGTTTCCGTAGCACGAAATTTAAAAGCACCTCTTTCCTTCGATCCATTTCCCCACAAGCCCAATACCCTGTATTCCCCATATCTGTCCGGAGCAGAATTTCGCATTAATTACTCATTACAGACTAGTCTAGTACTCCGAGCACTAGCGGCCCATAGTGAGGTTTCTAGAGAAAGTTTCTAGAAAAGGTTCCAAAGGGAAGGAAGGTCACATGGTATGGTCTTCTCGTGCTGCTGCTGCTGCTGCGGATCTGTGGCGTCTGCGGCCGGCTGCTTGCGTTTAGGTTTCCTATTTAACCTTATCGCGTGGCGTTGCGGAATTTAGGGTAGGGGTACTAGGTACTGGGTACCTATTGTGAGAATGTGGTCGGTTTGCAAACTCTGGTGGTATGTATGTATGTATGGATATGTACGTAGGTTTGTGGAAGTAGTTATCATGAGAGTAGTTTGTGGGAGGTGGTACAGGTATTGTTGTTCTTCCAAAGGGCTAAGATGGGTGGGGATTAGGGAGGGAAATGCAATAAAATTGATTGAGATGAGATGATACATGTCAATGGGCGCGGAGCCGGGTAACATGCCTTTGGGAAGAAGGCACTTCTACACCCTGTGCAGAACTTCATATCTCACATTTAGTTTTGATCGAATGTTTTCTCCACCAAACTAACTAAATAAAGCCTTCCTTGCCACGAGGTGAGGCTGGGTAAGTCTCATGTGATGATGTGAAATGCGGCGTTGAGTATACTCAGAAATAAACTCGCCAAACTGTCTCCCTATGTCTATCAGTCTTCAGTATGGGCAGAACTCTGACTCTTGAGTCTAGGTTGCTGGAAATAAATGCACGGATGATACAAGTTATGCAAGTGAATGAAGCTTACTACTACACTCATAGTGAATTTTAGAGTAGATATTGTGGGTTGTTGAAAGACATACAAAAGCAAAAGACAAGAGAAGCTCATTAATTCGTTGTCTAATTCTGTATGGCACGCTTTTAATACAGTACAAGCGCAGATGCGCAGCAATGGGTATTCCCTCTTCGAACTCCTAGCAAAAAATAAATTAATGTTATGCATTGAATCCCAAGCCTTTAACCATTATCTGTGACCTCCGCTGACACTCTCATTTCTTCTCATTAGGTTCGGGAACATCAAAGATCCATCCAGATCGTCCATATCAGGAACATCACTCAAATCACTCTCATCATCTGCACTGTCATGGACACTGCCTGGTGCCGAACTGTCCTCTCTTCTTGTACCTTGCTGGGGTGCCGTGAAGGGTATTTCGATTCTGGGTGCGGACGCAATAAGGGGCGACGCATTCGAAGGTAAAACGGAAGATGAGGCAGCATTTCTAGGACGAGAGGCGGCGACAGGCCGAGGTGCTTCCACGGTACGGTTGATAGATTGCTCGGCTCTCAGAATAACTGCCTTGCGGTTGATGCCTAGTTTGCGAGGCCTAGGAGGTTCAACAGCAGGCATTGAAGTGGATACATTAGATTCTGTGTTCGTAAGAATATGATTGAGATTCATCGGACCCGATGCTCTTGCTGTTGCCTCTCCATCAATCTGGGATTGCTGTAACGTTGCTACATCAATAGTGGGAGTGTCCCTCACAATCTGGATGTAAAGAACTGCCCAGATATCGTTGATCATATCATCGATCGGAGTTATCTTCGCAAGACCGTTATTGAGCCTCTTTAACTCAATAGTCTCACGCAAAGCATCAAGGGCTGGATGTGAAAGACTACCATCTGTGATAGAATCCTCAATGCGTTGTGAGTATGCATCCCATCCCTCCTGGGAAATCCCTCTGAAAACTTCGTCGACGTTAGCAGGTATATTGGCGGTTTTACGAATAAGCCTAAGATATATTGTGCAACATTCGCTCCAGACATCACTAAATTTGTAGTAATCGACAGCTCGTTTTCTCACACGCTTGGCCAATAGTTCCATATTTGCTTTGTCGTTGATAAGGAACAACAACCTGGCCATGAATATAGCATAACGTCGCATGTAGACGAAATGTCTTCCTGGTCGTTCCACTTCCGGTTTCCAGACTTGCATGGACATGGCCTTGGTGAATATGGATTCTCGGAACTCGCTGCGAGCTGCACAAGCTTGAACATAATCCGGGTTTGACTCGTCGTAAAGAATATTAGCTACACGAGCAATCATACGATGATGCCAGTGTGGTTTGTCTGCATTCCGTAGTTGGCGAAAGCAAGCAAGAATGAAGATCTCCCAATCTTCATCGCTTTCAATCACGAAGGGATCCCCTTTTCGTGGACCGTAGGGTTGATCCTGTAGGAGTTTGGCAGCATCTTGAAATTCCATTTCTCCCCGCGCTACAAGCTTATGAACGAGAGATACGAGCTTATAGTGCGGTTCCAAAATAGGTTCTTGGCTGCTTTTACTTGGTTTTGGACAAGTTTCAATGGCGCGAACAAATGCACTCAAAACCATATCCATGGTAGGAACATTGGTTGGAGGCTTGTCACTCCATTCCTCTCGAGCACTGGCTATCATCTTCCACTGGCATTTTCCCAGCATAAAATGGTTCCTAAATATATTAACATCAAGTTTCACACAGATCATAATCTAGACTTACATCCAGAAATCTGGCCGATCCGCCAGAGAGCGCTTGAATAATTCCGATGCATACCTCCACAACTTGTATTTACTCATTTCTTCGAAGGGCATCTTCTTGTACATTCCTTCTGCCCCGCTCATATGCTTTTCTTCATCAACCCAGAACACTTCCATGCCAAATGGCTCTCGAGATGATGCATAGAGACGCATTCCAAAATCATAATACATTTCGGACAGTTTTTCGGCCGTTCCAAATGAACCGTCTGCGTATCGCATTGCTGTAGAGAACGCCATGATATAACAATGAACAGAACACTTTTGCAACCGAACCAAAAGTGGTCTATCATTGTTCATTTTATCTGCGCTCCACAAGACCTCTTCCTCAAGTTCTAAATCATAAAATTGTGCAAGTCTGTACCACGCTTCCCAATGATCCACAGTATATTGCAGTTGAAGCTTCATGAAATGTGCTGCAAATCTCAAGTCATCTGTTTGCGAGCCAGCACTGACCCGCTTCGTTGAACGGTATTTTGTCAGAGCAAGCATACCCAAAAGATAATACCAACCCTTATCGGCAAGAGGACTTTCTGGGGTATGTACAGAAACGGAGTCAATCTGCGACTCGCCTCTCATGGCTAGATATAAATCAAGAGGGCGAATAGGAGTCTTGAAATACTCCGTGATATTCCTGGAGTTGTGAAGCATTGCAGGCGTTTCCTTGGGCTGGCCGACAGCAGTTTGCATTTTCTCAATTGTGGGTTTAAGTTCGTGTTTCATCAGATCTTTCATCGGCATGTTATTCGCAAGTGAGATGACTTGTTCTGCGATATTCATGACAGTTCGGCGATCTAAAATTTCTATAGGACAGCCGTGATCTTCGAGAAGGAAGGTGCCAACACCTAATTTAATGCCGTATAGGTCAAACAATACCTGGCCTAAATAGTCTTCCCATTTATCAATGTACTGAAGACGTGACATTTCTTGCTTCATCATCTTGAGAAATATCTTGTTTGAAACCTTGCAGCACTTCCTTAAACCCAATGAATAGTGCACTAGTGCAAGGAAATCCGCAAGATCATTATCTGGGGTGGGAAAGAGATCACGATTTTGAGTTGCAGCTTCTTTGACCATAGCGTATTGTAATGCCCATGTCCGTACCTGCATCTCCTTGATCTTGTTGGCAAAATTGTTAAAAGATACAAACGCAGAATAAGCCCCATTCTGTGGAAGTGATATGCTTCCTACTCTGACTTCGTCATCAAACACTGCAGCAGCGTGAAGGATACGACTCAATTGCGCTAATGCAGCACATGTTGATCTGATATGACGGTCGTCAATGATTTCAAAACAGGTTGTAGCTTCGTTTAGTGCTGTCGTCAATGCTGGAACCAATAGATGGTCAAGAGCCTTGAACGATACCAGCATCTTCTGGCGACGAGTCTCATCATCACAATTCAAGTAATCCTCACTTCTAAACTCTGCAACAAGGATCTCGATGCATTTTAAACTACAAGAGAATACTTTAGTCTTGTACTCGATGTTAGCATATGCTTCGCTCAAACGTTGCCACAAGAAAAGACGAAGTGATGTGCTCCCGCTGTCCAAGAACTTCCACATGGCACGTAAAATCGCCGGTGTGGTATCTCCATTTTTAGAGAACTCGCTATCCTGTGAGTCTGCAATCTCCATTTCTGCAGACTGAGATATGGCTTGTGGATCTAGAACTGGCTCGAGTGTTTCAATAATTGCTAACGGGTCGGATCTATCAGCTTGAAAAAGATTTTGAAAGAATTCCATTGTTGTCAAACTTGAGACCTCTCGGTCTGCAGCAGAGGTGGAGATTTCAGATATAACGGCATTATTCGTGAGTAGAATCGGTGGTTTTCCGGCTTTGTCGAGGATGTTTCTAAGATTGGTCCAGAGAAGTACTTTATGCTCTCGTGAGCTCTCTCCGGGAACTGTGGCATAGAAGACAGATGCCCACAAATACCTTAAAGATAATTCATCATCCTGCTCACACTGCCGACTGCGCATCACAAAGGCCGAAAAATTTGACCACCGATCAAGCCGATCCCTTGTCATGATCCTGATATCCATCCCAACCATGCTGTCTGCGTTGGTAATTCGTGAATAAACGTCAAGGTGAAGTTCAAATATAGTTTCCACCATCTCCTCTAGCTGTGATATTTGGGCGGAACTTTCGCCGGATGACCGACTTGATTCCAACTCTGACCGAACTCGATCATAAATATCTGCATCCAGAAAACTAGTCATTCGGACGATGGCGACCTTCAGTTCAGCACTCCATTGTCGCTGTAGATAGGTTGCCAGAACAATACGCAGCCACTCAAAAACAACATCTTGTAATGGCATCCAGTCCTTTTCGACTTTTTGTGCGAACCATGTGATTCCGCCAAATTCAGCAAATGGTGGTGGCTTGTTGGCTACCTTTTGTGATGCCGAACTCGAATGCTCAGGAAAAGCAGATAGACCAGCATTCGCACTACCTCCAGAAGTTCCTAGGACATCTGCGGCATTAGTCGTTTCGAATACAGCTGCCTTGACGTTGTCCCAATATTTCATAATATCACGTAGATCTCTGACTGCTGTATTGGTTCTAATCTCGTTACGTTCGGTGGCTCTTTCAACCGCCAAAGCTACTTGGAGCTCTTCACGAGTCCCCAAATCCTCGACGCCTAATTTCTGAAGCATGTTCCCAACAAATGTGAAAACGTCATCGTCGGCACGGGCAAACGTCTTCAGTTGTTCCGCATATTGAGTTGTTGGGTCAACGGGAGTTTCAGCAGTACTCTCTCGATTTCTGATACGCCTGCTGCGTTTATGAGTGCTGTTATCTTCTTCCGGGGTATCACGCAGTCCAGCGGCAGATTGAGATCTTTTCCTTGCAGGCAAAGCGGCGACAGAGGATTTTACAGTAGCTGCTGAAGTAAACTCGCCAGCCCTTTCGTCGGAGTTATTAGTAGTAGACGTACCATTGCCAAAACTCTCGGCTACAGGAGATGTTGTCATCACAGTATCGTTTGCTGGCTGGCTTTCAAAATGCTGGGGCTCGGGTGAAAAGGATTGGTCTTCTCCTGGTGGCAAGGCAAGTATAACTCCAACAACAGGAAGGGCCTGTGCAGCTCCACATATCTCGTGGCCAATGGAAGTCCATGACCTTTCTGGCACGTTGATAATTGCACGCCCCTCAAGAATTTGCAAGGGTTCATCACAATCAATGCTCCTACTCAACGTACTGGTGGGATCCGGGAGGAATGGATATGGATCAATATGCTTCTTCAAGAACTGTGGCATGTTTTTCTTTTTGAAAGGTCCCATTATTGGATGAGACAGAGATAATTCATCGGATAATAATTCAAGTAGACTCTTCAATTGTTCTCCTGCAAAACCCTCTTCCAATGACTGAGGTTCGACTTCGGCAACGGTCGGGTCGTCATCGACTTCTACAGCAGACTCAAGACAGTATCTAGCAATCATCCTACTCCCAAGCATTGCTCCAATGCGAGCTGCCCGTCTCCATAGCTCGGTATCTGATTCATCACTGA
Source organism: Sclerotinia glacialis (assembly GCA_002162575.1). Classification (NCBI taxonomy): domain Eukaryota; kingdom Fungi; phylum Ascomycota; class Leotiomycetes; order Helotiales; family Sclerotiniaceae; genus Sclerotinia; species Sclerotinia glacialis. Next base: position 1,130,633 of record NGKH01000008.1, on the reverse strand, counting down.
CTAGCGCACGCCCAAAATCATCCATCGAGACTTTGGCCTGGGTATCGAGTGCTTCACGATTCCCAATATCGTCCATCAAGCCATTCGAATGCCTCAAACGAGCTTTCACGCAATCTAGGATGAATTGACCATGATTTTTGTGTGCGAGGTATAGGATTTGAGGTAGTGTGCTGGGCGTACCATCAACGGCAGCTGGACCAATGTCAAGTTCGGCAGGTATAGCAGAGTCGACATATTCAAGTTCCGGGTGCTCTTCTAGTCTCGTAAATTCGGTGACAGCCTCTGGGTAACTAAAGATCTCTGATTGGAATAAGTTCTTGTATGCTTCGGCAGCTTCTGGATAATAAGGAAGACCTTGAGCATGTAGCTTAAGCGCAGCTGTGTAGAGCTTGAGGGCATCTTCTATCTGAATTTCTCTTGTATTGTCGATTTCATCATAGCTCTGATCGTCGGGTTCAATGTTTAATGCGGTAAATGATGCCATCTTGCTGGGAAGGAACCGCAACGCTGCAATGCATCAATCGTGTACGGACAGTATTGAATGTGATGTTTATTGTGTGCATGATGACATTTTCGAGATGCAACTCTTCACAAATGCCGAATAGTAAACTGGTCTGATATCTGGATATAATGGTGTATTTCCAGTTCGCGCGTTTGTCTGGCGATCGGGATAATGCGCAAAAGCTGTCGGTTTTTGTTTCTTGAACCTCTTCTACTACGAGAGAAAGAGCTTTAGGGGGTTATGTTGAACTTATTGTGATAACTATTTGCGTCTATTCAAGGTACGGTATTGAAAGGGCAAGATGATCACCGTGAAATGTGTTCGTTGATTCAATATCGTCAAAAGTATTCCAAATTCAAGAGCTTCGCGATACCATCGGACAAATCATTTTCCGAGAACTCTGACCCCCCCTGTATAAGAGAGATAACTGCTTGCAAAACAAGCTGACGACTACAATTTGATTATGTCATTCTTCTTGCAATCGTTCAGACCGTAGAATGATATGATATTTAAAATGTACAAGTCTTTAACGGGTCACACCGATCCAAAGATTGCTCATAGAGGAGTACGGATTAGATTCCCATTATCAATTCTCCTCCTTATTGCTGTCGTGCTTAGTTTGCAGCTTATCATCCTTCCCCGATACATATATCAAGTATCTCTAGCAGCTGCAAAGCTTTCAGATCGTTATATATCTCAGATCAAGGTGGGACTTTCGAAATGTCTAGATCTACATACGCTGCCCAGAGAATACTCTCATTCGGAAATCACATCGCGTGAGAATCCCCGATGGAACGCAATTCGTGGTCAGAATCAGACCATAGTCTTGAGAAATGCGACTCTGTTCGACGGCAAAGTCCTTCTCACTGATTTTGTCGATATTGAGTTTGAGAAAGGACTGATTAAGTCTGTATCGGCAGCCACCAAGTCTGCCAATCGTGATCCGAATGTTCAAAGTATCGACCTCAAAGGTAAATACGTTACTCCCGGTCTGGTTGACATGCATTCACATCATTTTTTGCACGCTTGGCCTGAACTTTCCGTTACAGCCGATGAGAATGAGGTTCATATGGGTCCCCTTACCCCTTTTGTTCGTGCAATTGATTCCATTAAGACGGATGATAAGGCCACTGCCATCATTGCTTCAGGTGGCGTTACAACTTCCCTTCTTATTCCTGGCTCAGCAAATATCATTGGTGGTGAAGGAATTCTCGTCAAAAACTTTGTGCCCTGGGGTGAAACCGGTGAAGAAGTTGTTGATAATGTCTTGCTTGAACATGGTATACCCACCGAGGAGAGGAGGAGGTACATGAAGATGGCGTGCGGCGAGAATCCTACAACCGTCTATGATCACAAACGAATGGGCAATGCATGGTTGTTTCGGAAACAGATGACACGAGGAAAGGAACTAATTGAAAAACAAGATGATTGGTGCTTATCAGCTGCTGCGGTGCGGGAGAGTAGAAATTCTGCGACTATTGCAAGCTTCGTGAACGGTGGAGGTTTGCCCGAAGATTTGGAATTGGAATCCACGGCAGCCATGTTGCGAGGAAAAGTTGGAATCAACATACATTGTTACGAACCCGAGGACCTTGAAGATATGATTCGTCACAGCAAAGAATTTGGTTTTCGAATTCAAGCATTTCATCACGCTCTTGCAGCCTGGAAAGTACCAGAGTTAATCAAGAGTAGTGGAGAGTAAGTTATGATAACACTTTTTGGATGTCTAGATTCTCATTTTACATTAGAAACATCACTATTGCCACATTTTCCGAATTCGGATTTTACAAAAAAGAGGCGTACGATGCCAATTTATGGGCTGGCAGTATTCTAGCTGAGCACGGTGTTCCAGTTGCATACAAATCCGTTTGATTCCCTTGTCATATGGAATACACTAAAGCTAACATTTCACAGGATCACGTTTTTGAGATAACTAATGCGCAATACTTGATGTATGCTTCCTTGATTGTTTTTGGTCTATAACTCTTACTAATGAACAGATAATTAGGTTCCAAGCAGCGACTGCACACGCCTTCAATCTTTCCGAAGCTCTTGCTTTGCAATCTGTAACTAGTGTACCTGCGAAGTCGTTAGGAATCGATTACCGAGTTGGGTACGTTCGTCCCGGCTATGATGCGGACATTGTAGTGTGGGATTCTCATCCTCTTCTCGCCGGCGCTACACCTTTACAAGTTTATATTGATGGGAAAGCTACTTTGGACCCGGCTAAGGTTGCGGAAAGTGCAACGGGAAATTCTGCCAAAGAAGAACGATTGTTAGTAAAACCGAAATCACGGACATATCCTACCGGTATATCGAAGGACATTGCATGCAGTAGATTGGACAACTCGGATCAAAATATCATTGTTACTGGCATCAAGAGAAGCTATCTGATGCCTCATCGGGATATTTCATTAGATTCGAGCAACCTCACAATGATTGTCAGTAACGGCAAGATTATCTGTTTAGACTCAGCACAGCAATGCAGTACCCTGCTTAGTCAAGGTGCTACTATCATTGACCTCCAGGAAGGTACTGTAATGCCAGGCCTCACTGTGTACTCACCGAGTCTAGGGTTGGCAGAAATCCTCGGAGCTTCTGAAACCTCAGATGGCTCTCTTGGCGAATCCTCAGCTCTGCTAGAGCCAGAAAATATTATTCACGCAAAGTATGGGATTCACCTGGATGGACGTGGGTTTTCCAGGGCAAGACTTGGTGGTGTTACCCAGGTAATTACAGCGCCAGTCTCTGAGTCTTTCTTTGGTGGTGTAAGCACCGGTATCAAAACGAGTGGTAAACACAATATCCTTGATGGCGGTATTTTCCAGGACGATGTTGCTTTGCATTTTTCAGTTGGTCAAATGGCCAAGCGTGAGTCCATCTCCGAGATTCCCTGCACAGGCATACCAAAACGTAAATTTAGGATTCGAGTCCATACCAACAGTGTCTTCTGCCATAGCAAAACTTCAACAAATATTACTCGTTAGTGTTGGGAAGGACAACGTTTACGGAACGGTTGCGAATGGAACATTTCCCTTGGTGGTACATGTTGATAATGAAGTTAGCTTGTCTCATTTCTACTTGTATCTCTTGGCACTAATATAGAATCACAGTACGAGATTCTTCAACTCATCAAATTGAAGAACGACCATCCATTACCTCTCAACCTGGTTCTTCTAGGCGGAGCAGGTGCTCATCTGGTAGCTGAAGAGATTGCAAAATCCAAAACACCACTCATCCTGACCAGAAATCGTGGCGCGCCCGATACATACGAAAAGCGGAATGCACTCTCCGGTCCTCCACTGACACGCTCTCCTGCCGCAGTCCTCACCGATGCTGGTGTATTTTTCGCATTAGCAATTGAAGGTGAAGGCAGTAAGTTCACCAACTTCGTCTCTTGTATTTCTTTCATAAATTCCAGAAGATCTAACCGAATCCACAGGCGAATCACACATCCACAACCTCGCGATCGAAGCGGGCTGGGCCGCCAAATACTCCAGTCTCGGGATACGTGAAGCTGTGGATTTAGTTTCTCGTAATGTTGAGAAAATACTAGATTTGAAGGTTATGGAAGAAACTAGAGATTTTGTGGTTTGGGAGGGGGATCCGTTACAATTAGGGGCAAATGTTGTATTTAGTATGGAGGGCGGAAAGCTTGGAACGTGTTGGCCTATGTCGAATTGATGCTTAGTAGTTTTCACCGACTTTTCGACCAGTGCGACCCGGTTTGCATAGTTTACGGATATACTTTATCCTCGAATAGTATAATCAACGCTTCCACACTGGAAGCAAAATACTGCTTGGCGACCACCATTTGGCTCAATAACCCCGAGCATATATATAAATTCGTTCTGGATTTAGAAGGTTACTTTACTAATTCTTCCAATATTATCACCAAGAATTCTATTTATAATCTAGAACCTGTCCTTAAACGACTCTCCTGGTCTATCGCCGGGCGCCTTGGTGCTGCTAAATTTGGGCCGACCCAAGACCTAGTATCGGTGGTTACAACTCCAATAAATTTTCAACGCCCATATCTGTTGAGCTTTCTAGACTGTTGCTCAAATATGTATAAGTACAATGTAACTAAGGAATGGAATTTAGCATTAAATAAATTTGTATATTTATCGTACCAACTCATTACAATCGAACCATCATGTCTACACTATTCAAAGGCCAGCAGAAAAAAAACTTACAAGCTCCCTCCAGTACCAACAGTTCGGCGGGTTCATCCACACAAAATGGGAGTAGCACATCATCACGCGCAGCAATCGCTAGCTCATTGAGTTCCGCAAAGCGTGGTGATGTGAATGAATCTAGTAACTCATCCCGAATAAAAGTGGCAAGCTCATCAAATTCCGCCAGGGGTGGCGACAACAATTCTGATCACGGCAGCCATCACAGCCATCAAGGATCGAAAGAGTCGCTGTCTCAGACTTCGAGGAGAGATGGCAAGCGGCCAGAGAGGCCAGACGCGAAGCGCTCATCTGCAAGCGGTTTCTTATCGAACCTCACTTTATCGCGATCCGATGATGACCTCATCAAGGATTATAAACACCTCGAACAGAAACATAAAGAGTTACAGAGAGATAGGCCGAGTGTGATGAATTGGGTGAGAGCTTCCCAGCCCCTTGAGCTATGGGAAAATACATACAAGAAACGGCTTGCCGCACTCGACCTTCTAAGAGAAGAAAGACAGAGGATCGCCGACGCGATTGATGAGGAAAAGCGCATGATACCCCATTCGAAAGAGAAGCTCGATGCCGCGTGGGATGCTTATGATAAGGTGTACGATAGAGACAGCCAACTAGTGCAGCAGCAACAATCTATTCTCGACAAGATGCCAGATAAGCACCCATACAAGATACGGGTTTTGAAAGAGGAGGAGAAGGAGAGAGCTTTGAATGACAAGTATCACAAGAAAGCGGAGAAGGCGAGAAAGGCAAAGGAGGAGGAAAGGAGGAGAGACGAGCAAGAGAGAGAGAAAAGGGAAAAGGAAATGAGGGAGAAGGATGCTGCCAACAGGTATCAAAAGGAAAAGAGGCAACGGCTTGACGACAAAGCCGAAAGAGAAAAATACACGGGGACGGTGGGAAAATTCAAGTCGACGCAAGCCACAGGTTCTCAATTCTGAACGAAATGAACTTTCTCAATCCGCTTGAAAGCGAGACAAAATTGATGTTTCAATCTCCTTCCCATCTGAACAATGATCCTAAAATGTAAAAATGACTCGATGGCAGTTCAAGGGATATAAGTACCCCAAAAAAATTGGTACTCTTACGAGGCTAGGCAGGGAGGACCAATTAAAATATTCAATGAAGAAAATATTCAAATAAAACGTGTCCGGAGATTGACCTCAACGGACATTATGCTTGATAAATCCTGAACATCTCTCAAAAGACACTTGGCGTGCTCTAGGTATAAGCTCCAAGCAGCTACCCAAGACACCACGGAAATCTCATGCCATGTAAGAAGTATATGTGTCAATTATTGTACCTCTCAAAGCAATTGTAGTATACTATACATGGTTTGTGCCAAGTCAAACTTTTGTTCCTATCAAGTTTTAGGATATTTGGATATCAGCCCCATCTTAACCCGCTAAGTTCTAAAAACATGAAACCTCCACTTCCCAATTCACATCTTTAACCTCCCAACTTCTCATTCGAGCTCTACTCCACAGCCCCCTTATCCTTCAGTACCACTACTTCTAAATGCCGCACAAAGTGCTGCATAGTGGTGTGTTAAGTCCAAGACGTTTTGTGGTAAGCTTGTTGCTTGTATAATACTCCTAACTTTCACGGCACCTTCATCCTCTATGAGTGTTCGTATCGTGTATAGCAATTCTGGAGAAAACTCCGAGTACCACCTATATTGCCAAGTGACAAGTCTAATGACACTAGCAACTGTGTCCCGGGTATTCTTGTTCTTCTCCAGTTCGGCGAGAATGCCCGACAGTGCTTTGGGAGAGAAACGTATTTGAAGACAATTACGATAAGCTTCCACAGCTTCAGGTTGGTGATGAAGCCTATCAGCCAACGAACCAAGGATTTCCCATTCTTCGGCAGATTTTTTATATTGCATCTGTTGTGCACGGTACTGCGCCATTTCAGTTCTCCATATGGTATAAATACGAAGGTCTTCGTAGAGAACCATGAAAAGACTGTCCAGCCAACGCTCACAAAGGCGCTTGTTATTGAACCGAGAAAGCTGTTCTTCGGTAGTCTCGATCTGTTCATGTTAGCGAGTTCATATGAAGATCTAGAGCGTCACTCACATCTTCGTTACCGCTCTTGACTTCTTCTGCCGCAATTGTGTGCGAGGGCTTCTCTACAGAGTCATCGGCTCCGCTACCATCCTCAGCATTTGGTTTAGGGGCTGCCGAATCGCCATTCGTACTCTTTTCATCGTCGGAATGGTCATCGCCATTTACACGAGGACCTGGACTTCCTCTCAGTACGTCGGTGCTTGCACTGCGCTTAGTGGGTTCACCTTGTTGACCAGCTGGTGGCTGTTTCTCACTTCTATACTCCTCTTCCATGACAAATACATTACTCCTGATCTTGAGAAGTTGATCCCAGCCAATCTTAGCTGTCATTTCCGTTAATATACTATAAGCTTGCTTGAAAGTACCTTTGTACATGGCGGCACGTAGGTTTTGAAGACTTGGATGAACTTGTTCCGATAACCTTGACTCCGGTTCACTATCGATCTCATCTAACCTAGTCTCGGGAAGGGTCGGGAGATGGATTTCCTTAGGCTCTGGCATGTTAGGAGCATCCTTGTCTTGATATGTGAACATGGGGCATGAGTTCAGGGTTGTAAGAGCGTTTTCCCAATCTTCCATCGCAACATAAACTTCAGCTAGGCGTGCCCATGTGCCAAATTCGCTTGGCGCAGCAATAGTACTTCTATCTGCACAGCCAAGAGCCATTTGCAATCTTTCAATCTTGAATTCAGGCTTATTTAGGTCCATGGCTTTCTTTTTCAAAAATTCTGCTTGGGTATCAAGCATAACATAATCCATTGGCGATTGCTTCACAGATTCATGTAATACTCTGACGGCTTGTACCTCTTCATTGCCCATAAACAGGACCTTGGCTAAGAGAGATGAAACCTCAATGTTTCTGGTTCGTAGCTTCTCAAATAGGTTAATTCCAGAGGCATATCTTCCAGTAGTTTGAAAGTACTTTAAAAGACCTGTTGTTAAATGATTTGAGACGTTGTTTGGAACCTGAACGATCGAGTCGGATCCGAGTTGCCAACCTATAGCAGTTAGCACTGATTTTTGCTCAACATGAGATGGGCATACCTCTAAAAAATAATTGTTCGGCAGCTTGGAGGAACCTGTGTTCTGTCTCCGTTGTCGTCACCGGGTTAAATCTCCTAACTCCCATTATCTTTCGAATTGTGTCCCCACTTCCATCATCAGCATAAGAATATGCCCGAAGAACGCTACACAAGTATGTTTCCAGCCATAACTCATCCGTGGTCGTTCTCTTATCGCCTCGTTCATCGACGCAATAGCTTTCGACGCTTCCTGGGATTGTGACATGAACGCGCATATCCAACCGAGAAAATGCATTGTAACAACTAACAGAAATTAGTAACGCTTAAGGGTTGTCTGGTTTCCTGATCCTACCAATATACACCCTCCACTATCTTTGTCGTAGATTGATGGTTTTCTTTATAGGTAAGGGTGTTGATATACGCAGCTAAACTTGCCGATGATGATGCGTCAACGCCGGTGACATGATGATATACACCAATCTACCCGACCAATCAATCAATCTGTAAAACTACTAAGAGATTGTGCTATAGCATACCTGCTTTACTGGATTTCTCGGGGCTTGTTTTATCAATTGGACCAAATCTGGCGGGCCTAATTCTCGTAGGGCTGCGAGAACTTCAGATCGCGCATCGATGGATTCGTGGACAAGCTCTTCGGTAAGTCTGCGATACAATGTTAGTGAGTTCCCTGCGATAATAGGGGACCCGCGATCCGCATAAGCACTCTGGGAAAAAGGCGAGATCCTATACATACTCAGGAACAGCTGGCGCAACCATCTTGTGCTCTCACAGGGCAAACCTGTCTACTTTGTGGTTGAGAAGTGCCACTGATGCGAAAGCAAAATAGCTGGTAAACCTCAATTGTTGGAGATGTCTTGAAGGTGCCAGGAAAATTTGGAGTCATTAATGGTTGGGGGGGTTTTCTTGCATTCAATAGCTAGTAATAACTTTATGCTTCGTAGACAAATCTAAACACCTCATCGGCAGGGAGCTCAAGCCACACATTTCAGCCTCGTCAACCCGGTGGGCGTTAGGCTATGCTTGATTATGCTTAGTCAGCTTAGTCCGTCCCCGTTTCGTAGGTAACTGTTGGTCAGCACGTGCGAATCACATGACAGCCTAACCGACGGCCTTTATAAGTCATCGCTTTCATGAAGTTCGTATAACTTCATGCGCAATACAACCTCTTTAATTATATTTTACGGTGTTCCACTGCGTATCTCTCACGCCGGCCTTTCTAGGTGCATTATTATGAATGACATCAATCTGATATCATCATTCGAACCTCTGATTTCCATGCACCAAGGCCAGTCAACAACTACCATTTATTTACTCTGAGATATATTACTCTTTTGTTCAATACTATCTCCTCTACAGCTAGAATAGAAAGGGGCTTTCACTTGGCCTTCTATACTTGATGGGATGTAGTCCGGGGTTTGTCTATGAGAAAATATGATTCAAACTATGTAATTGAGATAATCATAATCGGCAGATGGCCTTTGTGCATCAATTATGAGCCTTTCTAACTAGCCAATGCAAAAACTAGATATTGATTGCTAGACCTTTTTCTTCTCTGATCATGACCTGGGTATTCGTCAATGAAATTAAATTCAGCGTCCATTCCTGCATCTGCTCTTCCACCATCAAGTTTATCATCCACAAAAAAATCTCCAACCTTCCCCATTTTGGTCTTGTACTGATTGTATTTAGACTCGTTGAACTCTTCATCTCGGCCATGTCCACAGAGCAAAGCCATAGCACCATCCATGATTACTCTTGGTATCGACCCCCTCTCCTGTGAAGTCCATTCATTAAAGTTTGAGCAATAAGCAACATAATTCTCCCAAAATTTCTGTACTTGACTGTTTTCCTTTACCAAGGTTCCATCGTTTCCCAATGCCACCTCCATAGCTTCAATGATTTCTTCAAAAGAAAAAGGTGGTTCCCGTTGGAGAAGCAATCGGCGATATATAAAATTGATTGCCATATTTTGTACATGGGGCATCATCAAATAATCAGCAAGAAACCAAATTCGGGAAAGTGTTGCAAGATCAATTGATACAATTGGGTGGATTGTATTACCTCTTTTCCCATTTTCAGGCGCCTCCATTAATATAGTTTCAAAAGCCACAGCGTCCTTTAGATCTGAATCTTCCAAGTCCACAGGTCGTGGCGAGCCAGGAATCAGAATACATTGTGTGTTCATATACTGGACGATGTAGCGAAAGATTTTAGGACAAATATCTTGAAGAATTACAACTTTGGTTATACCTTCGTCCAACTCTGAGGCCAGGTAAATGCGAACTAGATAAGTTAGTATTAATGTTCGGGATAAAAACACAACGAATCAATATATGAAAATAAAATCATTTCAAAGGATTTTGAAAGTTTCAATTAGATTCAGATATTAACGGACATCTTACTGTCTCATTTCAATCCTCACTATGGGAAGGCCTGATCGCAGGGAGTACTTACAGTAAGGAGAGTAATGTTCAAGGCGCAATTTTGAAACTTTAAACTCAGCGTAATTCGGCTCGATGCCTGCTTTGACTAGAACAAGTTCATCCTCCCGGCTACAATATCTCCATCAGTATTTGTTTGTATAAATATTTTCTCATCAAAGGATTATTCGGGTGCACTTACGTGAAATCGAGTAAAGGCTTCTCGGGCCAAATTTTCTGTGATGTAGCCATGCTGTTGGTATCTTCGAATCTTCGAATTCTGTGAGTGGTAGATTTGTGTGGAGTCCAGACAAGTTAGTTGAAGTGGAATTTCCGATGCTTTGGGTTGTATTTTTGGAAAATGATAGGGAGGAAATATGTTTGGGTTTAAATAAATTATTGCAGTGATTACAGCATTGAAGCATCAAATGGCTTCACATAGCATCATTGATCAGTACGGTACAGCTTTGTTCACCAATCTCCTATTTTGACTCTTCATCACTCTGAATACTTTCTGTACATCTACGGCTACTACCGCACATCAATGGAAATTCGATACATTTTCGGCACGCGAGTTAAGTTCTCAATCAGAGGTTCAGACCTTTAGAGCTCATACTTTAGCTCAAGACTGCAAGGAGCGAAACTTGTGTGATCTTTCTTTGCGTTAAAGGTTGACCTCAAGGCGGCCTATTGATTCAACACCCGTACCCACTCTCTCACGATTTTTCCGTTTACGAAAATTTAACGAATAATGGCCCAAAACTAAGAGGTCCACTAGCACCTTCAAGACTTCTAGAGAAAGTATTGTGAAAGGTTTAAAATATATCAAGAAATTCGGATGTGATCTTTCTAGCATCCACATGCGTTTCAATACACAACAACAATTTAATATCTTCATAAAACAGGCATGTTCAAACTGGTAGATCACGCCACTACGATACCAATTAGTAACTGCTCATGGTGCCCGACACAATCGTCTAGTCACATCCTCCACCCACCTCTCACTTCCCACACATGTTGGACAATAGAAAACATCTTCACCATCATAAGTCTTCTTCACCTCTTCCAACTTGACCAAACTCTCGCCGTAGAAATCCTGCAAATAATCTGGATCCAGTCTATCCGCTTCATTCATATAACACCCAGTATGAGGCGCCAGCTTCTTCATCGCTCCGACTTTCGTGTATGTTATGTCATCCTGGATTTCTTGGGCGGTGGCTTCGTTGGTATCTGCAGTCCATCCACGCGCTACAATATTGTGTACATATGAGGACCTCCATGCAGGATTTAAACCTGAACTTGAATCGGGAATAAAGACTTGGCCGCCTCCTACTAGAGAGACAGATGTAGAGGTAAATTGACCTTGTGAGCCCGCAGTTATATTCAGCATCGAACCAAGATCCGTCAGAGAAGATGTTAGTGCTGCGCGGTCCAAAAGACGCCCACCAAAAGCACCTGTTCCAATACCTGCTGCGCTTTTGCCACCTGAGAGTGTCTTATAGTATGCCGCGTATGTGGGAAATGTGAGATAAGTTGAATTGATAAAGAGGCTTGAGTTGTACTGCTGAAGTTTGGACATCACTGGTGCAAATATAGTTTGTGCTTCGCTCAGTGACTTTTTGGACACAGCCAGAGCATGCTGGTATCCAGTTGTAAAGTTTCCAAAAACGGGTGCATAGCTTTGTACAGCCCAACTTCCATATCCAGACAGACCAGCATCGTTGAGATCTGGATATGCAGAATATATTAATGTCAAGGCTGCCATGAACTCCGGGATATCTGCATCGGTTATTGGTGCGATTGCCAGTGTTTGGGCTGAAATTAATGTCGTTGGGTACGCCTTAACAATGGTTGACACGACCACTCCAAATGTTCCACCTCCTCCGCCTCGAATGGCAAAGTAAATATCTTTATTTTGACACTTATTTGCAGTGACAATATCTCCATTCGCAAGAACCACTTCAGCTTCGAGTATTTGATCGGCACCAAGACCATAATCACGGGATGCTGGGGAGTGACCTCCTCCTTGGGCCCATCCTCCAATACATCCGACAGTCTGTAGAGGTATCAGTATCATTACGGTCAATTTTAGTTAATGGCAAATACTGGATCACCACCTCCCACAACGATCACATTTCGTTTCGTGGCCTCTGCGTAAACATCTTCCCATACATAACCTCCCGCAATTTTAAACGCACCTCCTTCCCAATTCGAAGATTTACAACCATCGGAAGGTGAATAAGTATGTTGGAAGACGATACCTTGCTTGAGATATCTGATCCAAATCTCCAGGCTTCCATAGCCGGTGGATCTATATAAAGAGGAATCAATTCACTAAACATCTATGATATTAATGACTCGACTCAGTTCACTTACCTGCCCAATAGATCATGACCAGTATTCCTGATCACCAATCTAATATTATTCTTCCTAGCAAAATCCACTCCCCTAGCAACATCTTCAGGCGTCGTTGCATTTATAGCATATCTGGGGGCATCTCCAATGGAGCAATTTCCTGGCACATCGCCGGCCGCGAAATCAATCGGTGGACATGAATTGTTAATTGGAGTATCTAGAGCAATTGGATCATTCGCAACAAGCTCCTCGTCAGACAATACTTTTACAACTGCAGAACATGCTTCCAAGTTTTGTTGCGGCCCTGGATAGCAAACAATCGCTGCAGGTGTTGTTTTGATCAATTTCCCAGATACTGATGCGTTCAACGATTGCCACGATGTTTGGGACGGCCAACAGACATCAGTTGGTCCCTATGATATGTTAGGCATGGAGAGGGCATTAGATTGAGGTATATGTACACATTTACAGCCTCCCGAGTATCCTAGTACTATCTTTTCGCCAGCATGCTCTGCTAGAATTAGAGACAAGAAAACAAAAAAATAGAAGAGGTATAGAAGCATTTTTAAAAATCAATATGTCTGTTTGTTACTCGTCGATGCGACTCCTCGTCCTCATTTACCATCTCTATCCTTCCTATCCTTTTTAGCGTTCTTTCTCTCCTGCTGACTTTTTATCATTTCTTTTCTGTCTGTTGGCTTCTTCGTTGTCCGGTCTTGGCATAATCACCTATGCGCCATCAGTGAAATATAGAACAATTAAGACTTAGGGTGAGGGTGGGGTACTAAAGTGTCCCTCTTTATACCCCTTCATTTAGCTATTTAAGCAATTACATACATATATATATACAACTCCCTTTTCTGTCATCACTTTTGCTAATAATCGAATAAAAGTTATTACTAAAGTAAAGCATAGGATTCATTATCGAAAATCGAATAAAAGTGGGTTCCCAAATGCTAATAAAGCATACAAAGGGGTTGAATACCCCGTTTGTTAATGCTTAACGAACTAATTACAAATGATGTATTAGATAAAAGCAATAACGATCAAAACTACTACTAAACTATTATGCCCTGATAGACATTAGATATAATCCTAATCATATATCTATACCCTTGAAATCTGCCTTTACTACCGTGTTGTATAAACATTATTTTATTTCAATTTCGATTCAATCTAGTTTATAATGAAATACACAACATCAAAACTTTCAAATCCATATCCATTTCCAACATGTTCACTGTTTTCTTACTTAAATCAGCACTATAATTATGGATGATCTATCCGTATACTGCCCATACAACCTGCTCTACAATCAGGAGAATATATCGCAATACAAACCCGGCGGATTCTATCCTATATGCCTTGGTGACACCGTCAAAGTAGGTCGGTACAAATTATATCACAAACTCGCTTGGGGAGGATTCTCAAAAATCTGGCTTAGGTGGGATAGTTTGTATGATACTCTTCTATACATAACATAGACTCTTGCTTACGGATGAAACTTCAGATTCGTGTTGACGGCCAGCCGTTGCATCCAGGTGTGCCGAAACAACTGGTAAAGAAAGCTGACTGGGAAAACTGAATAGATGAAGATGACGAAGAAATCCGGCTTATTGACTTTGAAGAAGCGTTTGTTCAAGAATCAAAGTCTAATAGGCTCCTGAGACGATTTTTACAGACGGCTTTGATCACAGGCTTGATCTCTGGCGTGCAGGAATTACGGTGCGATAACCCCTACACGTCCATGAAGATATGCATTAACATCAAGATCAACGGATTTACTCGTACTTATTTAGATCAGGCCCTTTCAGCACCGATAAGCTCGTTCGACATATGATTAATTTCGTAGAAAACTTACCTGCGGCAACCCCAATGGGAGCTTATGCAGATAATGGCTGGACAAATGGAGAAACAGTAGACTGCGCAACGGTTAACCACGGGGCGGATTATGATCTTCGTGGATAACCTGCGAGTTATCCGCTTACGGGGCGGATTATTTATGCGCAATCTAAACATAGCAAATCAAAGACTCTTTCGAAAAAAGGGAGAACGGGACTCATTGGGTAGTGATGTGGACTGTGAGTGAAGATATACAAATCGACTTCCATAATTTAAGTATAGGAGATAAGTGTGATTAGGGAAAATTCTAATGTTCCATGTTTCCATAGACTGTTACTAACTATTTCTTGAAAAGCTCATGTGTCAGATTAAACTTTTATTGCAAGTAATATTTGTTTGAAGCCTTTTAAATAGAATAAGATTGAAATTGAAATTGTTGAATGAATTGAATGAAACCATACTATCCCTCTTCATATTCTCACAAGTATCCTTTTAAGAAGCAGTGAAGACAAAGCCTCCCTGGTTCAGAACACCTATTATTTGATAGATACAAGAATAGATGACTTCAAAGTTTTCACTCACCATATCTTAATAGTGTTCTAAAAGCCAGCGAGTTATTGATTGTGGGAGTTAAAACTCTTATTTTATAGTAGACGAAGAACTATAAACAATGCCAGAAGTGTATGAGGCCGCAAAGGAATATGATTATTCACTTCTGTACTTGCATCCATTTCTGGGTTTATAAACTCCTCTAATCTCCTCAAATCCCCATACCTACACAACGTTAACACTCATAGAAACTCCAAACTGAGCAGATCAAGTCAAGTAAAATCTCAGTTCTCAAATCCGGTAACGAAATAGCACCCGATAGTTATATTCGTATTATACTAGTGTTATGAAGTAAGAAATCATTGTTTGCGGCTATAAATACATACTGTAGTACCAATTATCATCAATTTTCTGTTGTGGGTCATGAGAAGGCATGGTAAATACATATATATATCCAATCTTCGTACTTGAGGAAAATCACGGTACAGGCATTAGGCGTGCAAGGAAGTCCGGCGGCCCGCTGAAGTCATAGGGGATGAAACGATGGAATTCATTTCCTTTTTTGGGGGGCCGTTCGTTTCCCGTTGCTATTCGCCTTAATTCACATATACAGGTACTTACCTATCCACTCCATTTACATATCAAATTTAGTATACCATGCGAATCCGGCGATCCGACACCGCAAAAAGAGTTCTCGCGGATTTGCAGCTGAATGGGTAGCTAACTAAGAACGGGAAGCTATGAAACGATCCTCTCAACGCGGGACGATATGGCATATCGGTGGTACTTTGTGATGTGTAATTTGCAGATAACAGCGCTTTTGACCATGATCCTTTTATCGTTGTGATTTAGTAGCAAAGAGGGATAGGGATAGGCGGTAAAGACAATGAAGACAATGAAGACAATGAGTATTATGATAGGTAACTTACAATAGACGATAGGAATAAAGATAGACAGTAAGACGGGCAGTGTTATATGTATATAAAGGAAGGATATATAGTGGCAGATGATCCCTTTGATCTTATGACCTTCCGAGGAAAACTTCCTCGATACATGCCGAATCAATTAAACTAATAAATGACTCCAGACATCACTCTTCTATCCTGCAGATTGAATATAAATTATATAACAGAACATCCTCAGAGTGAGCACGCCAATGGAAAGGGGAATCTCAAATGATGAATGGCACCACACATCATTTGCGTACCATACCATCTCACTGGAAGCAGAAAATACTTCTCGTGCATGCATCGAAATACTTCCTGGAAGAACCTTAAATTTATATGGGAAGAACATTATGTAAATGTATTTAGGCAAACGTCCAAAAATCGATTCTCAATATTTGAAGAACAGTATGCACAAGGAAGTATTCATCCCGAATTTGGCAAAAGCGAGATCATCAATCCCCCTTTGATTACTAATCATCTTCGATTACTTAATAATCGCGGAGTCAACGAGGCGGATTATTTTTCCGGCGCCGAGGGGCCGGACTCAAAGCTCATATTACATGATACATTCTAGGTAATGTAATTTGGCTGAAAATCAGCCTTTCGAATCAACAACAAAGATGGCAACTTCTCATAACTCACTCCGGGATCGTCAGATCAGTATGTAAATATATCCCAATGTTTCAGTTCTTCAGCATAGTTATGTACTAACAATCTTGTTACAGGATCAATTGAGCGCATGTTAAATTTGAACCACGACTCTCCCGAATCTGCGAATACCCATGATCAAACTTCACATACTGGAATTGCGGTTCCATCAGTACCGATTCTGAATGAAGATGGGGAACCAATATGGAAAGTCTTGGTCTTTGATGACTTAGGACGAGATGTTATAAGCAGTGTACTAAGGGTTAGTGATTTAAGAGCCTGGGGAGTTACAATGCATATGTATGTTCATGCGCGGGGAAGCAAGAGCTTGAGTGTTACTTTAGAAGAACTGATAAAGTTAGGCATATATCAGCAAATCGTCATCCTATTCCAGATGTCCCAGTATTATATTTAGTCGAACCTACTGAAGCAAACTTAAAGGGCATTACCAGTGATCTCTCAAGAGGTCTCTATTCCCCTGCCTACATCAACTTTCTTTCCTCGATACCCCGCGCATTACTAGAAGATTTCGCAAAACAAACGGCAGAAACTGGGACATCAGAAAATATTGCTCAATTCTATGATCAATACCTCAATTTCATTGTGGGAGAACCGGATTTATTTAGTCTTGGTATGAGAAAAGATAATACATATTGGGCATTAAACAGCGCAAAGACAAATGATGAGGAATTGGACAATGTGGTTGATAGGATTGTCAGCGGACTTTTCAGTGTTATGGTCACAATGGGTAAGATCTTTGGTATTTCATGTGTTTGTGCTTAGCTAAAGTTCAAAAGGGGTGATGCCAATTATTAGATGTCCTCCTGGTGCAGCCGCAGAAATGATATCTGCTAAACTCGATCGAAAATTACGAGACCACATCCTCAATTCGAAAGATAATTTATTCTCTGCCCCAAGCAATCGACAGTCCACTACTGCGCCTTCTTCAAGACCTGTTCTTATTATCCTTGATCGAAATGTTGATTTAATACCTATGCTGTCGCACTCTTGGACATATCAATCACTCGTACACGATGTTCTCAAAATGAAATTAAATCGGATTACTGTCGAGACTCCCATAGATGAGGAGAATCTGGCCAAGGGTACAACCAAGAAGGCTTACGATTTAAATGCAAATGATTTCTTCTGGGCGAAGAATTCTGCTGTGCCATTTCCACAGGTAGCGGAGGATATTGATGCAGAATTGATGCGATATAAGGCCGACGCAAATGATATAACGAAGAAGACTGGAGCCTCTTCCATAGAGGATCTTCAAAATGATACGAGTGCTTCGGCGCAACATCTGAAAGCTGCCATTACCTTACTTCCAGAATTGAGAGAACGAAAGGCTGTGCTTGATATGCATATGAATATATTAGCTGGACTTTTGACCGGCATAAAGGACCGACAATTGGACAACTTTTATCAAATGGAGGAAAATATTATGAAGCAAACGAAAGCACAAATGCTTGAGGTCATAAATGATCCGGATAAAGGCAAAGAACCAACGGATAAATTGAGGTTGTTCATCATATGGTACTTGAGTACCGAGCAAGAAATTACCAGAGCAGAGATGGACAAATTTGAAGAGTCATTGAAAACGGCAGGTGCTGATACTACATCTCTATCATATGTCAAACAGTAAGTTTCTCACCCTTGTACTTTTCAGTTCATTCAACTAACGATTGCCTCAGAGTTCGTACCACAACCCGTATGACCATGCTCACGACGGCCCCTACACCCGCTTCTCAACCACCAAGCACATCCGGGGATCTTTTCCGTGGTCTTTCTTCCATTTCCTCCCGCCTCACGACATCCCTCAAGGAAACTGGTATCACTACCAACTTTGATAATATTATTTCGGGAGTGAAGAATTTCCTCCCCGCAAATCGCGATCTTACTGTCACAAAAATTACAGAATCTATCATGGATCCTTCATCCGCTTCTAGCTCCGCTATTGCAAAAACGGAAGATTATCTCTACTTCGATCCTAGATCTGCAAATGCAAGAGGCACCGTACCTCCAGCGAGTGCGAGCAGAAGGAATGAAATGCCAGGGGGTCTAGCAGGACCGGGTATCACCCCAAGTTTTGGAATGCGTAGACAAGGGTTTACCGAGGCGATTGTTTTTACAGTTGGTGGAGGTAGTATGGATGAGTATGGTAATTTGCAGGAGTGGACGAGGAGGGTTAATAAGGAGGGTGGAGGTAGTGGAATTGGGAAGAAAAGGGTGGTTTATGGAAGTACGGAGTTGGTTAATGCGGAGGAGTTCTTGGGTGGGGAGCTAAAGATTTTGGGTGCTGAATCTTCGTAGGTGTACCAATTAGGTGGCATCAAAGGAGAGAAAATCATATTTTGAAAGTCTGTGAGATGGTGGTATAGGGGAAGAGAGGAAAATATTAGTACGGCGAAATGGATTGAATGGAATATGTGTTATTTCCATCATTGTTTCTTGTCTCCAATCTTACTATCCATATTGATGAAACCAGAAGGAATACGAGCGAAAGACGTGTAATTACAAGTCAAAAGATACATTTCATTCGTCACATACTCATATGGTTTTCTCAATTCCTGTGATAATCTTAATTCCCTAATTACAAGCAGACTACCCCCATTATCAAGAGTACAAAATCCAAACTCGCTCATGAACCCAAAAATATATCCGCTAATGAGATTAGGGGAACAGATGTGCAAAAGAGAGAATTATCTATTTTCCCAAATATATCATACGTGATGGAACAATTTCCCTGTTGTTAATATCTCGCTTTTCTCCTCTCTTTTCACATGCTACCGTCGTCTGTCTCGCGAGCTTCTCTCTCCTGCACTCCGTCCATATACTTACTTCCTCTTCCATATCCCTTCTTCCTCTTTTATATATCTCTTTCTCATCTATATGCCTCCTTCCTCTTCAATATCCCTTCTATATCCCCTCTCTTTACTTCCATCCATCCAGCCATTCACTACACCTTTCACCACACCGCACCTCACCAATCCCATTCCTCTGACCCAAATGAATGGGGGTTTCAATATATGTATTTCTCCAATTTCGTTGCCTATCTCCAAAGCCAAGGAAATGAACTTTCTCATACCCTACCCCCACCATATTAATTCAATAAAGAAATTAAGATTGATAGGGATTCAAAAGCCTTTAAGAATTCAAGATTTATAACTTATAAGGAAAGTTTCAATATTATTCGTTGATTTTATAATCATTTCAATTTATTTTACGTAGTATCCTACCACCTCACTCTCCCAAGGCATAGCCGCCCCCTCCACAACAACCTCTTCCCTTGACATCCCCTCCTCCCCTTCCAGCCACCTAGTCATAACACCACTCCTTAACCTCTCCTCCTCACTCTCAAACAAAGGTCTCTCTTTCTCCTTCCCACCACCCCTCGCATCCCTCTTCCCCCTCAACCTCCTCCCCGTCCCCCATAAATCTTCTCTCCACTCTCCATACCCCTTTTCCCTCTCCCCTTTTACCGTATCCTCGGATTTTTTCTCGTCGAATTCTGCACTTTCCGAATCCATGAATAAGGGATTCCGACCTAAAAATACAACTTCTACACCTCTTCCCTTTCCTACTTCTTTTTCTTCCTCTTCCCCTCCACTTCCCTCATCCCCACCCATTCGATGACCAAGCCTCAAAGCCTCACAATGCAACTCCAAAAACCTCTCCCTCTTAAACCCATGACTTATAACCGTCACTTTCAGGGGCCACCTCCCAACTCCCCTCCAAAAAGTAATCATCCCCCGTAATAAATTCCCATAACTATCCAGAGCTCTTTCCTCTAAGATTATTCTGCCCTCTGGGGGCCATTTATTCCCACTCATATCTCGCTTACCATTCTCCCCCACCCCCAAGGTCAGCAGTGCCTTCTCACCCCAAACCCCCCTCTCCCTCCCCACCTCCCAATAACCCCTAGCCTCACTCTTGCACACTTCCCTCCTGGTCAAACCACCAGATATGACGAGGAGAGCATGAGGATCGGATGATAGGAGGGAAGAAGCGAGGGTGATGTGGGAGATGAATGTCAGGTGTTCGTTTCCACCGGATTGGAAGGGGGCGAGCAGCCAGGAGGATTCCGAGGTAGGGGGTCCCGAGACGTAGATTGAGTGGCAGGTGAGGAGGATGAGGTGGGTGGGGATGGGGTATGAGGTTTGCGAGGGTGGTGCTTGGGATGGTGGAGAGGGGGTGGAGGTGGAGGTGGAGGTAAAGATGGACATCTGTGTTTTGTTTGGAGATTTGGAGGCTGGGAGAGGTTGGGCCGGGGATGGATTGGATGGAAGGAGGAGACTAGGTAAATTTGTAAACGAGTGGATGAAAACCAAGGCTTGGTCCCATCATATCACATGTTTGAGTACCAAAGGAATTTAAACGACATGATTCAATTGAATCATAGTTCAGTTCTAAATCCCCCACACCCACCTCATTCAATCTCTCCATTTATAACCCATCAATCAAGAATAACAAGAACAATAACAATAACAATAACAACAACAACAACAACCTAATAATAATCTTCTCATATCATAAATAATCAACAGGTAATAATCATGGCTACTATGTAATAGAATGAATGACCGAATACTCGAGTACTAGATGGGTACCTACCTACCTACCTACCTACTTATGCCATATGTATAGGTAGGGGAATTACCAAGATCTGATATGCAACAAAACCACGGGGTCATTAACTAGAGCACGATATTCGAGGATTTTTACTGCACATCTATGGGAGATTTCCGCAGAAATTAGGTACATGGTTTATTTCTACGCCACAAATCCAGCGAATTGGCGAACCAAAATCCATTTAGCATCACAATCATAATGCATATATGTATAAGGATGATAATAACGTAGAGCGTTGTATTGTGATGAACAAACATCTTGATACCATAGTTATCTGATTTTACCACCGTGTTCCATCAACGCAATCTTTATTAATAGCTCCTTTCTATTCACCTCTTCTTTCGTCTGTTCATCTTACTCTTCTATCCTATCCTATCCTATCCTACTCATCTACGATGCATCTCCACCCTATCCTTCAACTAACTTCAACAGCTTCGCGAAATCCGGGGTTCCCAACCCAGTTACTGGATCCCATCCCTTCGTAGCATTCCAACTAGCATATGGGACAAACGGCGCGGGCAACTTCGAATAAATATCGGTCCCTGTACATCCCGTACTACCGCCGTGGACAATATCATTGAGTCCATTTTTACCGATGGAATAGAGCCAAGGGTTGAGGAAACCTAAGGGTTTACGGCCTGCGTTGAGACGGGCGTTGTTGAGGAGAGAGATTACTGCTGCAAAAGCTGGGGAGGAAGCACTAAAAGGAGGTTAGTTTAGTATAAGGAAGGGGAGCAGGCCGGACTGGAAGAGCAAAGAAGGGAAGAAATGGGAGATAAGTACCTGGTGCCAGAAAGTAGTTGATCTGCTGCGACGCCGGTGATGGAGTCAACATCCCTAAGATCTCTTGTTAGTACCCAAAACTAACATTTCAAAGAATCAGAAAATACTAACACAACATGAAACCTAACACCCTGGGCCGCAACATCGGGAAATCCTCTACCGTGTCGATTGTAAAGACCCTTCCACCTATCTCCCAAAATCTTCAAGTAATCCTTGATTGCATCATTCTGATATGAAGGTCTTGGCCATCTATCACTAAATCCACCAGATGAGAAAGAAACTGCGGCTTCTGGTTCGACAAATCGTGTTCCTCCTACCGAGGTGACATAAGGACAAGCGGCTGGGAAAATGGGTAAGAAACGTGTTGTGTTCTTTCCATCGTTCGTTTGGCACGCAGAGCCTACACCGGTATCACCCGAAGAAAATAGGATAGATACACCTCTTAAACCGAGCTGACCGAACATTTTACAGACAGTTTTGGAATAAGCTTCTGGGACAGATTGTTCGTCTTCGCCATATGAGGTTGTGATTGTTTGTGGTAGTTGGTTATTTGGTAGACCTAACATGTAGTTGAGGTAATCCAAGTATGGTTCATTTTGGTTATTGTCTAATGTTGGCTGATCAAGATCCGGAACCAACTGGCCTCGTCCACCTGTACTGTAATAGGTGATGTTAGTTTTAAAGCCTATGGCAGCAGCATATTGCATATCCAAATTCGCTTCTCCATCATCGATTGTTGAGTTTTGTGTATCCAATCCTCCATTGATGAGAGCATAAGAGAAGTTCTGGCCAATAGCATATGGAGCATATTTCTCCAAGAAAGCCTCTAGACCATCATATTTTGCCCATTGACTCAGGTATCCGGCAACACCTAGACGTGACTCGGGGTTGGCCTTGGCTGTGTAATTACCGATGTTATAAAGATCTCGGAGGCATTGAGGAGTAATCGTAACATTACAGGCAGTGGTATTGAGTGATGGCAAAGCAAGAGCTGAAAAATCCTCACGAAACATTTGGCTCCCTTGTGCTTTAATTTGGCCAAATCTGGTTGTGGGTTGAATCATTGTAATGTGATCGGAGATCTCCTGTGGAATTGAGTATTTTAACGTCCGAATTTGCTTATTGTTCTTCATATCTTGATGAGCGTAGTAATGGAAGGTAGTATTCAACATATGTTCCGCTTGTTGAATTGAAGTCCGGAAATTGATCCATTCCCCATCATTGTGGATGTTTGATTCCGAGATACTAGATTTCTCTAGCCAGGAAAGAACGGCATGGGTAGTTTCATCAGCTGGCTTGATGAATCTCTTGAGTTCCTCACGGTCAAGATGTTGGCCATATTCAACGTGATCAGGAGACGAAACAGCATAAAGTTTCTGCTCGAAAAGCTCATGATCTGGTTGTTCTAAAGCGATTCGAAGTTTGATAGTCTTGGATGGACTAGGTCTTTCGAGTTGAATCCAACCTTGCGGGATTTCACGAAGAGATTCCAATAGCTCCATAGAAGACTCACATGCAGCTAAGCTACATATCGCCAAGCCATAAAGCACGCGAGAGAACTTCATCTTGATCTTCAAAGGTTGATTCGTTAGCTATATTGGAGAGTTTGACGGTATGATGATCGTGACCACTCACAAGTTTGAGTCCTCGAAGGATCTATGAAGACGTATCAAGAAGGGGACAGCTGGGAGATCAAAGGTATTGAAGTGGAACCTGGAGAATACAAGAACATGGGAATAGGCTGACTTTTGTAGTCAATTGCACAGTATTGATCCCCCTCCCATTCAGCTCAACAGAAGAGGGGTAGAATTAATTTGTTGTTATCTCATTCACCTAATGTAAGCCAAGATGAGGTTATAAAGAAGATGTTACAAAAGAGGCAGGTGTTATCAGCCGAAATATCTTGGTCAAACAGTGCTACCCGCTACCATCCAAGATTCAAATAAGCTTGTGGGAATTGAAATTCCCCGAATCCCATCCTCATCAACTCTCGTATCGAAAACTGCATCTTATCATTCTCTCGTTGTTTCGTGATCCTACCTCGCCGAACATACATCGAGAATGATTGGAATGCGAAGGTATATTGTTTTTCCTGACTTGAAGCAACATCCCATTACTTGATGGAATGAAATTTGACCTGGCTTGCATTTCGGCACCGTCTGACTATGTACTTGGATTCACATCCTGCACCACACTCGGAGCGCAACCGATGTCAAGTTGTACGACTTATCACCATCCTGATTCGGATATATCCCGCCTTGTCCCGACGGCGAACGATGCTTGGTATGGGCCGTATGGGTACACAACTCCTTGAATGTATGCATGTATCCCACTATTGTCATTGGACATTTGATTTATTAGCCTTGGCCATCAAATTGAATGAATTTGATTGATGGATACCACTGATTGGCATTCTACGCGGAAATGAAAGAGAAGATTTGCAGAGAAGATATCTACGGTAGTAGTAGATGAACGATCGGACAAGAAATATTAGAAGAATTAAAAAAATTCCAAGTTTCATTTACATCTTATCTCATTGATGATTGGAGAATGGAATGGGTTGGTTGTTGGAGGGAATTATTCAAATGATGGTGAATTGAGTGAAGATTGAATTGAAAGATGTCGGCATCGGAAAATCCGTATCGGGTTCCAACTTCCAACTTTGCTTCCGGACAATGAATTTGTTCTGCTTTCGCTTCAACCAAGTCGAGGCTGCAGATCACCACCAAAATCAGATTCTTTCTTCATCAAGCTTAATTCAATAACCTCTAATCCAGACTACCAAATATCGATCGAATAAACTACTACTACCAAAAAAATGTCAACGGAAAAGATCTCGGTTTTGTTTGTTTGCCTCGGGAACATCTGTCGTTCGACGATGGCCGAGGGAATCTTCAGCTCCATGACTTCCAAGGGTCCTTACGCATCCTTGATATCCAATGTCGATTCTTGTGGTATGTCAATGTTCATCACGGTTAAAATCCCCTTGAGATATTTTGGTACGAATTTATCCATGTAGGAACTGCTGCCTATCATACTGGATCTTCCCCAGATTCCCGTACTATGGCCACCCTTGGAGCGAATGGGATTTGTGACTATAAGCATAAGGCTCGAAAGGTATGTCGACCCTTCCTGTAACTTGTTGAAGCCCGTCTATTCATTCTACTCCTTTATTCATCTATTCATTTATCTTCTAGGTTTCTCTCAATGATTTCAATAACTTTGATTATATCTTTGCTATGGATAGCGATAATCTGGAAGATCTTTTATCCTTGGGGAGGAGAACTGAGGGTAAAGCAAAGGTTATGTTGTTTGGAGAGTATGCTGGAGGTTCCAAGGCTGAGGAGGTTGATGATCCTTATTACGGTGGGAATGATGGATTCAAGGCTGCTTATGAACAGTGTACGAGGTTTTCTAAGAATTTCTTGAAGGCTACTTTTCCTGATGTTGAGAAGTAGAGAAGTAGAGGCGATATGATGTTGTCAAGAAGTAGAGAGGTAGAGGCGATATGATGTTGTCAAAATAGGTATGTTATAGATGCTTAGAAGGATTAAGGTCACGATTATATGAATACCCACAAGTTAGATCAATATTTGAGATGCATCTATTGGTGGCGATGAACCAATTGATGTTTTGTGAAGCTTTATCATCATGACATGCATAAGAAACGGTTTATGTATCAGTATAGGATCTCGAGTCAATAGGTAGGTATCATATTGAAATGTCGGTAAGAATATTCCTATGCACATGGGGATCCATATTCGAGGTGCCTCATGTACTCCATATGACAATGACATTGGTATGACATGCACACATAAAGGTTGATAACAACGCTGGCATGAACCCCACCATGAAATGCCGCAACTGGATTTTTGACCATAGCCCCCAAAAAATGACATCCAAATAATAAGGTTTATATAAAGATGCACTGCCAACATTCACCAGCTGAGCTGAACAATCATTCTCAGCAGTTACGAGTAGGTACGAACTTTGAAGTATGTATGCGGTCGAGTCGAAAGGGCTCTCACATATCTATCTTTTGAATGTCGATGGGTAGTACGTCTTGTACTTTTTGCACAGCCGCATCTGTGTGTGTGCGGAGTATGTATGAAAGGTCAGATGATGTTGATTGGTTCGAGGGAGAATTGAAGTCTTGCTGCGGTTTGCCTTGCCGTGAGCGAGTGGATAGCTTAACCTAATATGGTCTTAGTGAGGTTTCTATTTTTGAGGCTTGTGAGTGTTTTTTGAGTAGTGGTGATACTGGCACTAGGGATATATATTATGATTGTTTAGCCATCCTTTGAACCTAACTCTCTCTATGGAGTTATGAACAATGTAAATATAATAAGTAAACATTAATGATCTTGTCAATATTTATATAATAAATAAACATTAATGATTTGTCGATACTCACTCTTTTCACGACTCACACTCACTACGTATTCCCATTATTCTTGCCTTGGCAACCATTTTTGGGCATCCACTTGTTTACAATCCCTACCGAATTTCTAACATCCTTTTAATGCGCGGCCCTCCTCAAGGTGAAGTGAAACCACTTGTCACAAGAGACTTTCCATCTCACTCAAGTTCTCAAGTTCAACCACCAAACAAAAGAATTGTCATCTTTTCCTCGACTTCCCGCTTCGGTTGTCTACCATATATCCATAATTTTCAGGCCACAAGGAAAGAAGGGAAGGGGGATAGTAGGCGTGGGAAATATTGAATCTAACCTTTCACATCAACATACAACCTTGTAGTCAAATCTTACAATCTAACAATCTAGTACGGAAGGAGCCTTGGACTGAAAGATATTCCTAAACTGTGCCCCAAACTGAGCCTCTCGCAAGGAAGGAGAGAGATTTATCGAGCTCCTACACAATCCCTTCACCCCACAGACTCAGATCACAATAGGACGGGAATCTCATACAACGATACCATGTCATATAATCGATTAGGTACGTCCTCCCATCTAATTTACCAAATCAATCTCTTTTCCACCTTCCTAGCACACTTTATCCGCGTTTCGCATTGTGATGGACGTGAAGTGAATGTAAAGTTTGAATCAAATCACATCATTATCTGGAAGACCATTCACGTCGACCAGTTGTAGCCATTCCGCGCCGCAACACGAAAGGCACAATCAAGTAAGCTATACTTGCGCAAAGAGGATTTCTTGATGCATCGCAGAATTACTTGATACATTCAATTTACCCTCTGCTAGGACAGAAGCTCGATTTCTTCCTATCAACAAATCATCTGCAATTATCTACACTTTTGTTTACCTACAGCAAACCTTTCTAATATTCGACCCACACAGATCCGGCGGGCCAAGGCCAAGAAGATTATTACGATATGAATAATAGGCACAACTCGCCGCGCCCTCAAGGGTACCAACTGGAAGATGCGCCATATGGGAGACAACCTATTGGTTCACCCGGTCCTGGTATGCCCAATCTGGAGATACCTATGGGTCCTGGAGGTCACAGAATTGGAACACCAAGTGATCAATTACAGCCTCAGCCATCTGTGAGTTCATAGATTGATGTGCCTGCGAAGAGATGGAGCTTTCTCTGACATGAATTCTACAGTATTCCGTTGAGCACATAGATCAAAGTCAATACCATCAGCGCATGCCCCTAAATCTTAGTCAAAGTTACGACTCGGATTACTCTTTAGATCCCAACGCACATCACGATGCTTACTATCAACCTCCATACCAACCATCTCCTCATGAAGAACACCCTTTACAAACTTTTCCGCAAGGGCAAGACCCCTACGGTTACAATGACGATGATGACCATCAACCAATTCTACAATCGCAAGAACCTTATGGGCCAGATCCGCATACAGCTAGTGGTGCAGACTACAAAGGTTATGATGGCGCGGGACACTCGCCATCTTCGACACCTATACCTGCTTTAAGAAGATACAAGACAGTCAAGGAAGTCCAATTGTTCAATGGAAATCTCGTACTTGATTGTCCAATTCCTCCTAAGCTTTTAAGTCAAGTCAATCATGCACCACCTCCCGAGAGAGATGAATTTACACATATGAGATACTCAGCAGCAACATGCGATCCCAGCGAGTTTTTTGAGGAGCGTTTTACATTGCGACAAAAACTCTTTGCAAAGCCTCGGCATACAGAACTCTTCATTGTTGTTACCATGTATAATGAAGACGATGTATTATTTGCCCGAACAATGCATGGAGTGTTCAAGAACATTGAATATATGTGCACTCGCAAGGACAGTAAAACATGGGGAAAGGATGCTTGGAAGAAGATCGTAGTGTGTGTTGTCAGTGATGGACGTGCCAAGATCAATCCAAGAACTAGAGCTGTGCTGGCTGGTTTGGGAGTGTACCAAGATGGAATTGCAAAGCAACAAGTTAATGGCAAGGACGTGACCGCGCACATATACGAATATACGACGCAAGTTGGCGTTTCTCTGAAGAAGGATATCGTTACGCTCACACCCAAACAGCAACCTATTCAACTGCTTTTCTGTTTGAAGGAAAAGAACCAGAAAAAGATCAATTCACATAGATGGTTTTTCCAGGCCTTTGGTCGGGTACTCGATCCCAATATTTGTGTGCTCATTGATGCTGGTACGAAGCCAGGGAAGGACTCGATTTATCATCTCTGGAAAGCTTTCGATTTGGAACCCACTTGTGCAGGAGCTTGTGGTGAAATCAAAGCTATGTTGGGTCCAGGAGGAAAGAATTTGGTCAACCCTCTGGTTGCTACCCAGAATTTTGAGTACAAAATGAGTAACATTCTTGATAAACCCCTCGAATCGGCATTCGGATTCATTTCGGTGTTGCCGGGTGCTTTCTCTGCATATCGTTACGTTGCGTTGCAAAACGACAAAACTGGTAATGGACCGCTCGAAAAGTACTTTGCAGGAGAGAAAATGCATGGAGCAAACGCTGGTATCTTCACTGCCAATATGTACCTTGCTGAGGATCGTATTCTGTGTTTCGAGTTGGTATCGAAGAGGAACTGTCACTGGATCTTGCAATACGTCAAGTCTGCTACTGGAGAAACTGATGTACCGGATACCATGGCCGAACTTATTTTGCAACGTCGAAGATGGCTTAACGGAAGTTTCTTCGCTGCTATCTATGCTCTTGCTCATTTCTATCAAATTTTCCGAAGCGATCACAGCTTCTTGCGGAAAATTATGTTCTTGATTGAATTCACATATCAAACTATCAACATGATCTTCGCTTGGTTCGCTCTTGGTAACTTCTTCCTGGTCTTTCACATCCTGACTACTTCTCTCGGAAACGCTGACTTACTCGGAAATGTGGGTGTAATTCTTGGTGTTGTCTTCGAATGGCTTTATTTATTCACGCTCTTGACTTGTTTTATTCTGGCGTTGGGTAATCGGCCTCAAGGAACGAACAAAGTTTACATGTCTATGGTCTATTTCTGGATTATCATCATGATGTAAGTAATTCTTGATTCGATTTGTTTTCTCTCACTAATCGAAATAGATACCTAATGTTCGCTTCAATTTTCATCACGGTCAAGTCAATAGAAACTCAGCTTGCGAAAAACGAATTCAACTGGACAGATATCATCAAGAATCAAATCTTCTATACTCTCATCATCTCTCTCGCCTCAACCTACCTCCTCTGGTTTATTTCTTCCTTCTTATTCTTCGACCCATGGCACATGTTCACATCTTTTATTCAATACCTTCTTCTCACACCAACGTACATCAACATTCTCAATGTTTACGCCTTTTGTAATACTCACGATATTACTTGGGGTACCAAAGGAGACGATAAAGCCGAGAAACTGCCTTCCGCTGTCCTCAAAGCTGGTGGCAAGGTCGATGTCAATATTCCCACCGACGATGGTGATCTCAACGCTCAGTATGAATCCGAGATGCGCAAAATCCAATCAAAAGCACCTCCGGAGAAACGCGAATTCTCAGCAGAAGAGAAGCAAGAAGATTATTACAAATGGTTCAGATCTTCGGTCGTCTTGTTCTGGTTGGTTTGTAATTTTGCACTCACGAGTGCGGTATTGAGTACAGCTGGACTGGAAAATATTGATACGAGTACGGATGATACAACAAAGAGTACAATCTACATGGCGGTTGTGCTTTGGAGTGTAGCCGGATTGAGTTGCTTCAAGTTTATCGGCGCGATGTGGTTTTTGATTGTGAGGATGTTTAGAGGTGTTTAGAGGTGTTTAAAGGAGATTGAGAAGCGCCAAGTAGAGGGGATGAGGAGAGGGGAAGGGGAAAGTGGTCTTCGATATGAATGCATTGGATATGCTATGAATGGATAGGATAAGATAAGATACCCCAGGATCTGTTGTGTTCGGGTGGCCAGAGGAGGATAGAGGGAGAGGGTACATACAATTTATATGCATGCGCGCGTTGTTTTTGTATTTTTCCATATTTTACGAAGCGAAGGTTTGGGAAGTCGGATCAAATCTGAAATTTGTTGGGGGGTTTTCTTCTCATGATCACATGACTTCTACTGCCTTTTGGTTTGCGGGAGTAGGCAATATTGTATATGTACCGTATGGATGGAGTTTGAGGGTTGGGGTTAGGGGTTGGGACTGTAAAGGGATGTAAAATATCAGGGTGATGTGAGAGATTGAGGAGAGGTCGGAGCCAGATTGAAGAGAGATCGAGGAGAGATATGAATATGAATATGAATAATCAATAGTATTTTTCCGAGTTGGTATGTTTGGAAGGTACAGATTTCGGTACAGATGTCACTACAGGTTTCTTCTTCCCTCCACTTATGGCCATACCCACTGGTGTCTTCTTCCTTCTTCCACTTAGGGCCATACATACCCAACTAGGCTCCCGCCCAAATCAAGCAGACGACATCAAACCCCGTCATAATGTTCTCTCCCTCTTTCCTTTCTTTTCTCTTGGGTGAGCAAATGGTTGGATCCTGCAACGTCTCTTCTCTTTGCATTATTCGTCGTCGCTGGATTAACTTTGTTTGATTTGATTTGGTTTGATTTTATTATTAATATTTTTGGGTTTTATTTGATTTGATTTGATTTGACTTGATTTTATTGATTTGATTTGAGTTTTATTTGATTTTAAATTTTGATTCAAGACCGATGTCGTTTGTAATTTTCTTCTTTGGCTTCTTTGGTAATCTTTTGACTGTCCTCTCTTCGTCTCGTATAATATCAGCCAATTACTTTATCTACCTCTCTACCTGTCCCAAGTACAACACTACAGCCGCGCGAAATTCACTTCCACTTCTCACCTTCAGAAGAGAAGAACAAGCGTACCTTCAAAGAACCGTACCAGATCTCATTCCAGAATCTCCATTTCGACCTCGATCTTAACCTCGAGACTCGATCTCCTACGGTCAAACTTTCATTTCCATCACCTCTACAACCTTCGTCAAACCAACAGATATCCATCCATTCACAAGCCACCCAAACCTTCTTCCCAACAATCAACTGTCTGAAGCGAACCCACGACTCATCTACACACACCTCACGAAACCCACCACAATGCCTAGCATAAGAAAAGAAAGCACATCCCCCCCTCGGTCCCTTTCGCGCTCTGAATCTATCCAGCTTTACATCACCGACTCGGATTCTGCTGGCTCAGCCTCCCCTTCACTTTCTCCACCCCCCGAAGACGAACCCGTTTTTATGCATGGATATCGGGACGGTGGGTGTCGCAGTCGTCGATATCGTCGAATCGTACTTCCAGAAACCGATTCTGGTAATGGAAGTGGGAATGGGAATGACGATGATGATGATGATGGTTCTGAGGATGATGCTGAAAATGGAGAAGATGGTTCCGAGAACGATAATGGAGATGAAGATGGGAATGATGATGACGTTATAGAAGTAGTTATGAATGGTTCAGAAATGCAACAGGTAATCGACATAGCTTCTACCGAAGATGAGGAGGATGGAGCAGGTTCCACAACTGATTCCGATGAATTTCAACTTCTCGATGAAGAAGGAAATCCAATTCCCAATCCCCGCGAACGAATTATGGCCGCCGCTGAGGAGCGTATAAAAAAGGATATGCTCGAGGCCAATCTTGAGGCTACACCTGATCCTAGTCCGCTCATTAAGTATTTTGCTGTGGGCGCTGACATGTGCGAGTATTATATGCTAAATATATGTCCTGACGCGAAACTTTTGGGGATAGGCAGATTAGACGGGTGGATGTATTGCGTGGATGCCGATGTTGAGGGTGTATGTTGTTATCAAAATAGATTACCAATCGGCACACATCCCGCAGATGAAGAATACAACACGCGAGGAAGAGTGGTTTATGGATTTCTATGGGAAGTTCATGAGAATACGCTTTTTACACTCTTGAGTATGAATAAGACGGAAATGGATGCGAGATTCGAGATGGCAAGGGTGGATGTCATGAGATTGGAGTGTGAAAAGGGATTTGGGCCTGCGTTTGGCATGGGTTGGGGATTAAAGAGGAAGTTGAGGGAAAAAGGGGTGGAAATTGATGTTATTACGTTTACGGGGACTCCTGGGAGCATGGGGCTGGGGGAGGGATATAATGAGGAGGTTAATAGAGGAATTGTAGAGGGCTGTATGAGAGGGATTCCGGATGAGTGGGTCGAGAGTGATGTGAGGTTGTGGGTTCAGTATCCGAATCCTGACGCTCCGATTCATCTCAAGTAGTAGATATGGATTGGTTGTGGATTTGAGTCAGGTTGATATATCTTTTTTGTTTTTTTTTTGGGGCTTTTAGCAATACAAAGTGTATATAATAATTATAATGATTACAAGTGAAGAAAGTACTACTGCGTGAGAATAAAAATGTATATATTACTTTTATAGAATAGGACTGGAGATTGTGATGAGTTTAACTTTTAATGATGATGATTTTGACATTGGAGATTGGATATTAGATAGTAAATATAGTGGAAGATTTTAGAAGATTCTAGACGAAGGAAGAAAGAAAGAAGAGAGAAGAGGGAAGAATTGATAAAGTTTGAAATTAGTAAGATGGTGGGTCAAATATATAGAGAGAATAATGGGGAGAGGAAGGGAGGGGAGGGGATGTGAGGGAAGGGTTGAGAAAAGGGAGGTAAAATATATGAATCATGTGAATTTTGTGAAAGTTGTGGTTTTAATTTAATAAGGATGATGGGATGATATGAATGCAGATAGGAGAAGAAAAAGTCATCCTAGATTGGTATTGGACAAGGAAAACATATATATATAAAGGTTGATGGAACTTTTGGACTATTTTGTATAAATTATCTTATATCTTCGACAAACTAGCCACTTCTCCCTCCTTTGCCGCTAAAGTATCATTCACAAACACCACCGTATCTCTAAACATCTCCTCACTAAACGCATGCCCAACGCCAGCATACACCTTATCTTCCACATATACATTTCCTTCTTCATACCATCCACCGGCGGCAGTGATATCTTTCAAAAATTGTAGGAATGGCTCTGAACAGTGGTATGGGACTAGTTTGTCGTCGGCGCCGGAACAGCTGAGGATTCTTTTGTCTCGGAGATGTTGGGAGAGGATTCGTTTAGAGGGGGTTTGGTTGGGGGAGGGGGTGGAGGGGATAGGGGATGTGCCGAAGAGGAGCCCGACGGGGTCGTATTTTTCGAGGCTGCGTACGAGGGCAGGAGGAAAGTCTTTGCTGCATTGGAAGGTGGAGCCTGGGGTGGTGGTGGAGGTGTAGGTTTGAAGTTTGGAGAGGCGAGCTCGGTCGGTCATCATACCTGGGGATGTTAGTATGTTTGTTGAAGATTGCCAATCATCATATATGGTTGAGCAATGAATCTAAGACCAAGCATACGTTCAAGTCAAAGGTATACAATCAAATGCTTGCTCTCCCAACACGTGATACGCCTTTTTCGGATATCAATATTCATGGGGACTCACGGAGGTAGTCAGGACATCCGATAATCACAACACCAGCAGTAACTCGAGGATCTGCAAACAGTACCTGCCATGCTGAATGACCTCCGAGTGAGATACCCAAGACAAGATGTTGTTCGATGCGAGGCGAGTCCTTGGTGTTGAAAATGTAAGAAGGCAAATGGTCTATTAGAAGACTTGTATCCATTGCCGTCCCATGAAAAATGCTATAACCCATGAGCTTTTTCCATTCCACCAAGAACTCATGGAATCTAACCTGAACATATCTTGTGCGTGAGTTTCATTACCATCTCTCCATGAACCATTTGCTAAAGCATTGACTTCCCTACTCCCATGATTCCTTTGATCAAAAGCAACAGCAATCAGACCTACTGTTCGACTAGAACCCGATTGTTGATTCCATGCCTGTATACATCTCGAGGCTATAGGTTCCATAATCTTCTTGGTTTGAAGTCTGGGATGTAGGAGCCATAGACATGATATTGATGTACATGAGGTGGATATCTCTTCGAGCCCATAAACGGTCGTAAGGATACCGGCAATGTGAAAGGTTTTCTCTGATACAGGTGAAGAGGGAGGTGTATTTTCAAGGGGGTTGGGGGTAGCCATGATGTTGAAACCTTGAAGTGAATACTCAAGTCGAGTTAGGTAAGGAAGGTTATGAACAATACTTATTTATTGATATTGAAGCTTGGATGGGAATACTATGGG